>JAUKWF010000089.1:0-17041 GCA_032356525.1 Eutonina indicans
TCTTTATGGGGGGAGTTTTGCATATGGGGGGGGGGGGGGGCTAGTCTGTTGTAACCCAAAAAGGGGGGATTTAAAAGTATTTTCTCTTGACAAGCACGTGTTTTCAGAATACAAATCTACATCATCCCTAGAATAAAAATCTTATTCAGTCTAGGCTATCAAGCAAGTAAAAATTGAATCACATGGGCTTGGAACTCACTTAGGAATGACAATTTTGATCAGTTTTAAACATCCCAAAAATACTGACTTGGGGGGGGAGCCTTCCTATCTGCTGGTGGAGGGGGAGCCTTTCCTATCTGCTGGTGGAGGGGGAGTACAATTTCTAAGGAGGGGGGCAACCCCCGAGGACACCATAACTTAGTTTTAATGTAGCTATTAAATAACAGTAATTTATTGTAGTGATATATATAAAGGTTGTATCATCCGATGTATTTCATTTATGTACTATTTTTATTGATCAAATTTTCTAATAAATCTCCGACGTTCTTGTAATGACGTATGTTAGAACTCTAGATCTGTTATCAGTGTTTTCGTATTCAAATGCCTGTCATTGAAATAAATAAATTAACTCTTACTTTTCTACAACTTATAGAGTCAAATGCAATCATTAAACTATACAGCAGGGTTCGACGAAGAACTCCTGGGAAAGAGGTAATTATTCGGCGTATAATTAGCGCCCTACTTTTTTGGCAGAGCTGCAAATAATAATCAAGGAAAAATAAATTTGTGTTTTTGACGAAGGAAAGACTATTCATCTTTGTAACTGAATTTCACGGTTTGTCAATTTCAAACTTAATTTCGATAGGATTGTCCGGAATTCGTGGAACTTGATGTTTCCAATTGCTTCCAAAATCGCGAAAATGAATTCCGCGAAAGCAAGGTTTTTACAAGTCCAATGTCATTGCCATAAGATTCCTTACCAGATGTTTCGTTTAATTTGAAGATTTATTCCCATTGGAAATATATTAGCACCTGGGTAATGAGAATCATTAGTCATATTATAGTTTTGTTGAAGTCTTCAATTTGTGGAATCAAGTTAAGGATATTCAAGATAAGGCAAATTTCGGGAAATTCTATCATCTTCAAGTATAACAAAAATATGTTTATTTATTCATTTATTATAGACGACAACTGCAACAAGAGGTTTCACGCCTTGAAAATACTCTAGAATCTTTGGAAGCAAGGTTAGTAGTGTCTGAGTGTCAACCTGAAGGTTTTGTACTTTGCATACAGTCGCTATTTATTTAGCCTTGTTTTATTTTTTTGTTTCTTTGTCTTTTTGGGTGGAAGAATTTGTCCAAGCACCGTCTCAATTGCTTTGTTTAAAAATGCAATCATGCTCCTAGTGAAAGTGCTCTTAAGGGATTGATCTGTAAAATTTACATTTTTTATTTAGATACCCGTATTTGAATTTTCAATTCTCGGACCCGGAACCAAAATTCGACAGATCAAAGGTACAACACTTTTATTTATTTTTTCCAATATCGTTACGGATCGATTTAGCCCCGGGAGAATTATTTGTCAACATTTGTTTAAGGGGTGGGGCTCATTCCAGGTGTGACGGCTTATTTTATTTTTGTAACATATCGATCAAATAATTATTGGTAATATAAATACATGTTATTCCGTACCTTAAAGGTATTAAATTTCGCGATTAAGTACCCGCGAAATTCAATTTTTCCTCTTAAAAAGTTTAGGCAAAAAAACGTGTTTCAAAGTTCTTTCTTTTTCTCAAACGCGAAATTAGATACCCGCGAGATCGAAAATTTTATTCACTAGCAAAATTAAGTACCCGCGAAATTAAATACCCTTAAGGTAATCGGTAAATTGCTCAACTTTTCAGAAGTTCCTATTTCTACTCTACATGCAATTTTCCGGCTACAAATGTCGGCTAGTGATGCTTTTATTGAAATTTGATGCGCTCTTTCTCTGTATTTTGTCTGGTTTGAAATATTAAAGATTTTTATTGAATGGGTTATTAGTCATTACATCGGTAAGATGATCGTTTCTTTAGTTCTTTGAATCATTCAATTTTTAACGCCGGCTCATAAAACACCAGTCAACGTTTCACGGATTTGATTGACTGTAATCTTGTTTTAGGTGAAAGGTATGGTTTGTAATTTGATGAAAATCGAAGACCTGAAGTACGCCAACGCCCTTCAAGTGGCGGCGGGCGGAAGACTTTACAACGTAGTGGTGGACACAGAGAGGACTGGTAAAAAGTTGTTACAGAACGGTAGATTGCAACGTAAGGTGACTCTGATACCTTTGAACAAGATCGCAGCAAGAACGATCAATGATAATGTCATCCGGAAAGCCAAATCACTCGTAAGTCTCAATTCGAAACAAACAAAAAACACTTCTCAAAAATGTTGTAGATAAATTTGTGGATGATTAAAATTATTAATCTATATATAAGTAGAATATCAACAGGAACAAAAAATTCATCGTGTCTCGGTCCTTTTTCAATGTGGGCACACAGTGTAAACTAGAGAAGCCATTACAATTGTTGATTACAATTGTTTTTTCAAATGGACAGCGACAATACAATCAGAAGCATAAGTGGATCATTTGTTTTAATAAAGAATTGACATTGAACCCATTGGCATTAAACTATATCATAAAAAATCATGATTTCCATATAACCATAAAATATTGAATGAAGCAATCATTCAAACTTTTAAGTATTTTCTGGTGATGTAAGAAGTAATTCTAAAAATGAATCCCGAAATATGTGGAATGTGTAATATTGTGTATTTTGAACTTCAAAATTTCTTTCGTCTCCTAATAATAGGTTGGAGAGAATAACGTTGATTTGGCGCTCACTCTTGTTGGGTATGATGAAGAAGTGGAAGCAGCCATGAAGTACGCGTTCGGTACCACATTTATCGCTACAGATATGGACGCCGCTAAAAAGGTATATTGTCGTGACTATTTCGTATGTATATCTTTTGATGTTGTTTACTAGAATTTAAGCGCATATGCTCGCTAAAAAATCGAGGAGCGCAAATGAATAGGTATACTGGCCGCTAAAAAGGTATATTGTCGTTATTTTGTACGTCTATCTTATTGAGTTGTTTACTAGATTTTGAGTGCATGCTCGCTAAACAATCGAGGAGAGCAAATGAATAATTAATATTTTTTGAAATATTTACTCCTGATTAGCCTGTTTATTATAAAATTACGTCGTTTATAAAATGTTCCTGAGTGTTAAGAAGATCATATACTATGTAGTTCTGAAGTCGGAATTCAGAGCTGCATTTGAGCGCATAGATCGGCCATTGTCCGACTGGATAAGAGGATTGTCCGAGATTCAATATTTTCCGACGATCCCGATGTCTGACAGGAGAATATAACTATTTCTTTTTTTGGAAAACATATTATTAAATTACAGGTAATAAATACATGTGAATTAAAGACAGTTTGTTTTAAATGGATTTTTAAGGGCATACGAGAAAAGTAGCACAAATTGAGTCTTTCGAATTGAACTCGCAACATCTCGTTCCAACAGTACTTTAGATTTGTTGACGTATTTACATAATCTCAAATAACTCTAAATTATTACCTCGTTAGGTTGCATTTGATCCAAACGTGAAAACAAAAACGGTGACTTTGGATGGCGATAGCTTCGATCCTGCTGGTACATTGACCGGAGGTTTGTATTGTAAAGCTACTTTGAAGAAGTGTTTCTATTGAACGCCGTTATCACAGTTAAAGAGCGACAGTAACAGACTCTTTTGCTGTAACATTGAAATTAATTTACCGAAAATTATATGTTCTAAGTTTTTTAAGAATACTTGACAAATGAGTTGTTTGTAATTTCACTTTGGATGAGTCTCTTTGGTTTAGACATTTCCAACTTCGTTTTTAAAGGAATTTTCCGAATTTAGTACGTTCACTACGTGAGCAAATCACTTTTCGTCACATGAGATGTACTTGAGATGTGATGTCGGTCGATTTGTCGATACGCCTATATCTCTGATTGGTTGGGTTTTTTCACTTTTTGGCGATATGAGGCTTGCACTAAACGCCCTCCCGCCACTTAGAGGGGTGTTAAGTTGCTAGAGGGCTCGTCTTGTAAGTTACAAGACGATCCCTCTACTGCTTGTGATTAAAGTATTCTACTCTGAGTGACCCTCCACCCCAAGAATATAAACGATCCTGGTCTAGCGAAATTAACAAAAGTGATAGATTCCCTCATTGCACGGCTAACTTTGTCAAATGAACATATACTCTCTTACTTTCAGTCTGTTATGTTGACAATATCTTTACATTAAAACCTCCCTTCCTACATTTCATTTAACTTTCAATTAAATTCCATGCTATATAGGTTCTCGATCTAATAGTTCATCTATCTTGGCTACTATCCAAGAAATGCAAGAAGCTCGTGAGCAGCTGCAATTGAAACAGAGAGAGTTAGCTGGAGTCGATAACGAACTCAAAAAAATCAAATCCGTCGCTGAAAGGTAGGTTCATCCGTTATTTAGGTTCGTCAATCTGTCTCTCTGATTAAGCCTGCCCTAACCACTGTGCACTCTGATGCGATTCGGGTCACTCCAAAGTTCTCTATAAAATTGTCTGATTCTTACAAAAAATTAGCTCTTAATATTGATCTTCCCAAACTTTTAAAAGATGGGGTACTTGCTTGCCGACTGTCCTAGAGTCTATGTGGAATAGTTTTCTTGTAGTAGTTGTCAAGCAAAAAATCTTTCAACACACACATATGTGTTTAGGTACAACAAATTGAAGACTGACTTGGATATGAAGACACTTGAAGCGAATCTGGCGGAAGAGAAGTTGAAACAAAGTACACATCACCAAAAAGTTGAAGAACTAGAAGCTTATCAAACTTCAATTGGTATGTTCTGTTTTTAAGCTACAAATACTTCTTTACCTGCTGTATTATGTAGACAGTATTCACGTCAGAAAGTTACATAGAAACAAGTTTCTTAGTAATATTTTTATTATTTTTGTACTTTTACATAGGTCTACCGCATACTTTCTATAACTATATTCTCATTCTCTACTATTCAAATTTATATTGTTGTACATTTCTTTATAAACTGTTGTCTCTACTATTCGAACAGATTTGCTGACACGTTCCAATAAAAAAAACTCTTTTAGACAATTCAGTACAATCATAAATCACTTTTCTATTAATTTTTATTTCTTCAGACGAACAAAATGAAATCATCGCTCAAGGGAAAGAAACAACTACGTCTGCTACTAAGAAATCCAAAGACCTAGAACTGAAGATGAAGGTATGACCCACCCATTATCTTTTCCCATTGTGATGTATTGTAATAGTGCAATGTATGTGTAATCTTGTTAGTAATATTTGATAATAAACATATTTTACACTCGTGAAATAAACAAAGTTTTCGATGTAAAGTTTTCTACGAGAACGAAGTTACATTGAGCAACTAGTCGGGTTAGAAAGGATAACAGTAAACAGTAATCCCGGAAAAAAACCGATTTTTGACTTCGCCTGAAGTGATGTTTAATGTGTGAGATGCCTTACCTGCTGTTAATATTTTCAAGTCTATAATATTTTCGTGTATCATTGTCATGTCAAAGGATTCTTGTTTGAATTACTAAGCAGTTTTAACAATACGTGAATTCCAAGACATTGTTGACATGAAGTTTGAGGTAGTTTTTGGTTGATTGCAATCCGAGGCTGTGACTAACGGGACAACTCCAAAAGAAATCGACGAATAACATGTTTTGATGATTATGTTCTTGCTCCTTGGGTTTAGTTGTCATTACAATGTGCATGAAATAGATGTTAGACTTCAAAATGATAATCCAGGGAGAAGTGTATTGATTGTATTTGTTTACAGGAAAAATCAACGCATCGCGAGAAAGAATTGAAATGTGCTGAAACGGCTCTTACAAAAGCCAAACAAAAAGCTGAATCGTCAAAGAAAGATTTCAAAGCCAAAGAACAGGTAACCAACCTTGTGAAGGAGTGTTTTTTTTCATTGAGAAGATAGAATTTTACCTGCACCAATTTGATATGAAACCCTTCTTTACAGAAGCTTTTACACTTTGACTCTTGGTGATTCGTACCTCCGAGAAGAGAGGATGTGCTTCGAATGACTTAAAATTATATCTGAAGGATAAGTAAGGGGGATAACGATACATAATGGGGAAAACGCCGCTTTGAATAACTACAGATGGCTTCTTTTTGGTCACCCGGTTTTTTTTTCACAGACTGTTTCAAATACAAATGGTTAATAGGGTATCGGAATTCGATTTGCTTTTTCCGTTCTCAAAAAAGTTACTTTAGTAATAATTTTAATTGAATAATCAAGGCTTTGCTGTTTGTTATATTCACTATTTCATGATTTAATTTTAATTTTCTGTTAAATAGCAATTAGAGGAAATCACATTAGAAATCGAAGCATTGAAAGCAGAAATTGCCGGACTAGAAGAACAGGTAATTTTACAACAACAAAAAAATATATGTCGTAAATCCGGACACCGTGTTTCCTGATATAGTACCCATACCACTTTGACCAAACAAAAGCATTTTTTCCCCCATTTTTAATAAAACTATAAAGTATCATTAATTAAGCAGAAAGTTTTCGGACTACATCTATTAAGTGCGTATTGAATTGTAATCCATGTATGTAGATTTTAAACTGCTAAAAATCAGACTTTTTTTTCTTCTTTTGTTTATAGTTATCACTTTTTCCATTTCTCGTGTCTTTGTCTAATCCATTGCATCTGACTTCTGCTGCTATGCTTTTTCTTTACAGGCAAACGCCGCTGAAGACAACCTGTTAAAGATGGGTGAAGAAATTGAACGCTTGTCTACTGTTGCTGCAGAGAAAAAGGTTTGTTACACACGTGTTTTCGTTATAGACTTACATGTAGCTCACGTGTGGTTATTTTGTACTGTGTTCGTCCTTCAGAATGTTTTTATTGGTGTCTTTCCACAAAAATGACAGAACTTACGTACATGTGCCTGTATTTGGATAATCACCATTGACTTTTCAAGCAAGTGCAAATGTCAATTGTCTGAATCTGCGGTTCCTCTCGTACTGAGCAGAATTGTTAACCTTTTGTTATCATTGTGGAAAGAAAAAAAGTTCTGTTCCAATTTTTATTCTGCCAACCCCCGATAATTCGAACTTTCAGTAACTCGAACTAGTTTTGAATTCCCGTTGAACCTTCACTAATACTTTTTCATAGCCCCCAACTATTTTCTTGGTCCCTTTGAGGTTCGAGTTATCGGGAGAGTAATGAAGGTCAGTCAGCCTGAGTATGTTCTTATTGTCTGCCAGCTAGGTGGACATAACCTCACTAGTCTTAAGTTAGCTAGTGAAAAGATACGGGCTTGATGTATTAGAAAAACGATGTTAGCCATCTTGAATTTACTTGTGGGCATGTATTTTACAGACACCTACAGTACAGTGTAATTTTACCATCTGCGTCTAAAATAAGCTTTTAAGATGTATACAGACTATATTTTTGTTTTATTTAGGCCGCAACAGAAGAAGCTGAAAAGCTGTTAGAAGAACAAAAAGAAACACTAAGACAATGCAGTGAGGTATATTAAATTGCTTGTGTACTAAGATGAGTTTTACAGGTTATATATTAATCACAGGCCATATAAGGCTGCTTTTGCAGAGGTTATGTAAATAATAGATACATTTATCTGATGCAATTATACTGTTAAGAGGAACTGCTCTGGAAAACAGTTGCATCTTATAACTCGAACAGCTTTACCTGTAAATATGAAAAGGACTATACACCATCGAACATGGAACGTCTACAATTGAACTCGAATGGAAATTTGTGATGAAATGGAACTACTACTTTAGACAAACAATAGTCCTTTTCATTATGACAATAAAAAGCAATATTCAATAAAACTTAACGTTAAACTCGTCATCGATTTAGAGAAAAGACCATATTTTACAGGATCACACTTTTACTTCATTTCTTGGTTGTTCGGTTCGGGAAGAGCTATAATAGGTTTTTTCTACTTTTGTTACTCCTTGTATATATAATTTCTAAAATATGAAAATAACATATTAATATCCAAATTTCTTTCTCACCACAGAGCATCACAACAAAGAACAAGGAGAAAGGCCAACTCATGAAAGAAACCTCGAACAACCAACTCAAATTAAAAGAGATGGAACATAAAATCTCTAAGATAAACAAGGAAACACAAGACTCTATTCAAAAGGTAAGGTTTCGACCTGTGAAACAAATAAAATAACCGGTGCAAACTTTTCTTATATCGATAGACAACACTTCGCCCTTTAAAATATATCTTGAGCGGTTTTGTGGTCAAACCACTGCTCACCATGTTTTCTTACTGTTCAAACGAGGCAATCTTAGTTATTGCACCGGTTCTTGAGAACTCAAAATCTATGTACTTCAAATCGCTTTAAAGGATATTGAAATCAAAATTCATCTTATTTTCTTTTTTAGCAACGTTTGTTATGTTTAACAGCGAAAAACTATAGAACTGACGGTAAAAATATTAATGTAGTAATCCAGGAGAGTTCGGGGTAAAGGAAGGAGTACAGGAGAGCCAATTTCCCTACGAGTTTTTTTCTTAAACAGCATACACGACTGAATAAATTTGACGCTCTTTTCAGGTCAACCATATGCTCAGCAAATACGATTGGATCGCTAGTGAGAAGCAGTACTTTGGACAAGCCAACACAGCGTACGATTTTGAAGCGAACGATCCCAAAGCGGCCGCCAAAAAACTGAACGAATTGAATGAACGGAAAGATAAGTTGAGCAAGAGTGTGAACATGAGAGCGATGAACATGCTTGGCAAAGCAGAAGAAAAGGTATACCACGAGCCTTCAAATCAAACGGACCAAAGAATTATGGTCGGGGAAATATCCGTGTCGGGGAAATGTCCGGTCGGAGAATTGTCCAGTCGGGGAAATGTCCGGGTTGGGGAAATGTCCGGTCGGGGTAGTGTCTGTCGGGGTAATGTCCGTCGGGGAAATGTCTGTCGGGGTAATGTCCGGTTACCAAAGAATTATAGTTCAGTTATTGAATTATATCGAATAACAAAAATAAAATGATTTGATTTTTATCAGCTTTACTTTTTTAAAAAGATCTTTAGCGGTGGCGATGTTTTGCAAGGATCCTGGACTTTTTATTTTAAGAAAAAAAAATAGTTTTACTACCACTTACTAGATCTTATTAGATATTTTAGTAAATGGGGTGGAACTATCGGTGGTTATCGCAAAAATAATAATTGTTGTTATAGGGTTATACCAAGTTAAGCTAAACTGAACTTTTGCACCAAGGCACTCGGTAACGTTAACTTTAACTATGTGGGAGCGGATTTAGAGCCTAAAATAACCACGTGATACGCTCAAATTTTCCTTATATGTTTCTATATTTGTCTATGAAAATTCCATGATTTAGAGTTTGTTTGACAATTTGACCATGTCAATTCACGCCATTCACAAAGTCTCTATCCTATCCCTGTTAAAAAAATGAACTATGTACTCCAACTACCTTTTTTAACAAGTTATTTGTATTGCTATAGTACAATGACTTGATGAAGAAAAAGCGTATCGTTGAAGATGACAAAACAAAGATAGAAGAAGTGATTACAGATCTTGATGAAAAGAAAAATGAAGCGTTGAGAATTGCTTCAGCGAAAGTTAACGAGGTTCGTAAGCTATAGAAACTATACTTTAAGGGTAGAAACTTTTGCGGGAAGAAACTTTCGTGTTTTCGCGTATTTTGCCAAGTTAGTTCTTTGAAAATTTCAAATCAGCAAAACAAGAAAGTTTTTTCGCGATAAAATGGAACAATTTTAAAACGTCAAAGTTTTTTAGTTCAAAAAACACTTAATTTTACTGAGAATTCTGGGATTTTAACAGGGTTTTTTTCAATACGCGAAAGTTTTTTTCGAGAAATTTCTCCTAAAAACCACCATACGCGAAAGTTAATGGCAAAAAAAAAGTTTCTTCCCGCGAAAGTTTCTTCCCTTAAAGTACAGGGGAAATTCTTTGTACGAACACGAAACGAACCAAAGGTTTTGTTTGAATCGATGAATGACATCCTCAGTAAATTAGGCGATTTTTACGTTTCTTAAAGATTTAAACTAACCCTAGATAAATAAAATCCCACATTCATAGTAGAAACACCCCTCCCTCCTCCTCCCTTGCTTTGAAACGAGATTATGAGACACCGAGGGGAAAATTTGTTTACATTCAGTAACCAAACATACATTTTGTTCGAAATAGTGAATGTTCGATTAACGAAGTTCGAATTCATTTAAATAAATGGGATTTTGTTGTTTCAGGATTTCGGAAGCATTTTCTCCACTCTCCTCCCTGGTTCCAATGCCAAGCTGGCTCCACCGGAGGGTATGTCAGTACTTGATGGTTTAGAAGTGAAAGTTGCATTTGGTAACGTGTGGAAAGAAAGTTTGACAGAACTTAGTGGAGGTCAAAGGTGAGTGGACTTTGAAAGGAAGGAAAGGCGTTATTTATTCTCTTTAATCGTTTACATGGTGATATATATATACTAAGGATGGAGACCTCTCCAATAGCATTGCTAGTCGAGGGAGAGGCCACCATTTAGACTACTGACTCGCCCACAGCCAGCACGCGCGGCCCGGCTAGATAAATCAGAGTGTCGATAACGCAGGGAATCGAACCCCGGCCGCACTGATGCGCGGTTAGTGATCTAGCCATTGGACTACGCACATTTCTGTCTTACTAAGGACAAACAGTCAACCATAATAACAAAGTAAAATGATGGGACCTTTAAAAGTGTTCAGTTGATCTTGTTGTATTTAGACGGATCGTATTTTTAAGAACAGGTGTGTTAAATCTGCAGGAGAGAGACTCGAAATTTAATCCCCGCGAAATTGAATCCCCTTAAAGTAATCAAAGTCGAACATTGCAATAACTTAGCTTTGGATATATTTTTTTAATCGCTCTTCTGCTTATAGGTCATTGGTAGCCCTCTCATTGATTCTGTCTATGTTGTTGTTCAAACCCGCCCCAATCTACATTCTGGACGAGGTGGACGCCGCCCTCGATTTATCACACACCCAAAACATCGGGCAAATGTTACGCCAACATTTCCGTCATTCGCAGTTCATCGTGGTCTCGTTAAAAGATGGCATGTTCAACAACGCCAACGTGTTGTTCAAAACGAAATTTGTGGATGGCGTATCGACTGTGAATCGATTCATGCAGAACACCTCATCTAAAGACACGTCAAGGAAACGATGATCAAAACGAAATAAACGATAAAGTTCGATAATTTATTTGGCACTAACACTGTGAGAATTTTCAGATTTTGTACAAGAAGACACTCGTCGTATATCGTGCTATTGTTATATATTTTTTGTGGCTTTGTATATATACAAAAAACATATTCTTGACGTCAAAATTTGTGTTATATGTCAGCAGGTGTGTGACAGGTTCAGAAGTTTTTTACTCCCAGAGATGGGTGCTTTTAAAAACAAAATGATATTGAGTATTGCGTTCGTGAGATAAAAGCATTTAAAAGTGATGGCCCACCTGGCCTTCCAGAAAGTCTTTGTGGGTGAAGAAGAGGAACAAAAAAAGTATATCATAACATATAACATTTGTAAAACTTATTTTCTGATCTTGCAAATTTTTTGAAACTGAGCGAGTCTTGTTAAAATTATATTAGAAATATTTTTCTGAAGTTTTATCAAAGACTCAATGACGCCATCAGATTTCATAGGTCATTAACGGAAACCACCCATGAATTTACTTATAAATCCCAATTATTTCACTATTGAATAATTTTTTATCCATAATACATATGTATCAATGAAAGACAAAATCTAAATTGAGATCACGTCAGTTTATGAACAAAAATTAAGATTTTGTATTTTTAGGCTACTTTTGCTCCTTATTTTGACTGGATTACATTAGCATTTATGTTAATTGACAGCTTATGGAGATTCAGAAAATCTCAATTTGTTCAAAAATAAATGCATTTTTAAAATACCCAATAAATGTTTCAATTTTTTTGACGACGTCACAATAATTTTGTCAATTCTTCTGTGTTAGTGATTATGTGTACCAAATGTGTACAAGAAATAAAACCTGAGATTTAATCAGTCATAATTTTTGGGATAGTTGCGGAATTTAGCAATTTGAAAAACATTGTTTTCTTCCTCTTGCAATTTTCGTGCAGAAACGCATGCTAACACGCTAACACATTTTGCACAACAAGTATTAATTTTAGAAATGTTAGCAAAAAAGTATATATCAAGGCCTTTTTATATGATTAGTATTATCATAAGCTATCGGGCAAGCTTTCAATATATGAAATTCTGAAAAATACACTATGGCATAACGTTCTATACTGTTCTATTTAATACAATGTATGTAAATTCCTTTCTGCACACTGCCTTGGCCATAGAATCATTTAAAAGTGTTCCGAAACGATTTCCAATTGTAAATTCCTTTCTAAACATTTTCCGTACCAAATGTGCGTACTTTTGGCCATAGAATCATTTAAAAGTGTTTCGAAACAATTCCCAATTTTAAATTGCTTTCTGCACAGTTAGCGTACGAAATTTGCTTACTTTAGGAGCAATGATTCTAACTTTGCGACAGCCTTCTATTCAAAATGTATCCTGGCTCTTTACTTTGTAGAATTGCATAGCGCAAACTTTTCAACAAAACTTTTCAACTTTTTAGATTTAGGCCCATGAAACAAATAATTGAATGAATTATCGATAAATGTAAAAAGGTTTATTAAAAAAAACCATCGTACCGTCATCATGAAATATATAAAAAGAGCCAGCCATAAATGCCCAGTATATTTTCAAATACTTCAAATATTTTAAATACTTCAAATGCTTCAATGTAGGAAAGATATTGTCGTAAAAGTTTCCCTACTGTTTAATAAAGAAGGCATGTGACTCAAGACTTTTAATTTTTGCATTTTAGATAAATAATAATTGTGTACATTTATGACGTAACTGTAGAACAAAATAGACAAACCATAACACTTAAAATTCTACAACGGACAAAATCGGACAAAAAATCCAAACATATAAAAATTTATACTAAAAACGAAATTAAACTGTAACTTCTTATTTGTACGGTTTGATTTGTCACAATGCATATATAGGGTTGAATCAGAGCTATTTGATATGTAATCTTTTACACATTTATTTGTTTGAAAAATAATGTTTAGTATCAAACAATACATAATGCTTGTTACAATCATGCTCAATGACCGTAGCAAATTGTTAATCTGTTGATTAAATGTTGATTAAATTTGGGTAGTGTAGTGTTGGATAGATTTTTTGAATAGAGTTCGTCGGTGACATTCATCCGTATTCTTTTATCCAATAACAGCAAACAATATACATCATCGCTCGTAATTTTCTAAAATTTTAGCATAGATTAAATCATTTTTTATGTTTGGATTTTTTGTCCGTTTTTTTTCCGTTTTTTCTGTTCACCCTGTATATAACTTTAGTTTATTTTTTACTCTTATTGTTTAATATATACGTCACGCATGCAATCCGATAATTTTTATTGACAAATATTTTTCATAATTGTGTTGTCGACTTGTTCAATTTCGCACATAACATTGGTCACCATATAAATTGGAACATTACTTTTATTACCTTTCAGCGATACTTTTTTACCACCGTGGTTTTCTATGGCCCATTTTGTACCACGCAATACATTCCCTATAATGGTAATACAATGTTCGTCTACGTAACTGACGAAGCTAGCGTGTTCACGCTCTTCTTTGATTATCAATGGAGAAATTTCATCGGTGGATACCAAATAGTTTTCCCTGATACATATTCGTTTACACGGTAGCGATATAAAGATGGCGTGTTTTTTGTTGAAGCTGTTATCAATGCTATTGTTTTCCACATAGCAATCTTTACATAGGTACACGGTAAGCATGCCTTCTATCTTGTTCGATCGTACAACACCTTTCAATTGAAAGGAGAACAAGAAATTATCGCATACTCTATTCTCAGCAATTATTTGATTATCAATGAAATGATTTAATTTACCGAATTTGAAATTTTTGTTAAAGTTGGTCGGTTGGTCGTCTGCGATTGTGTAGCATACAGTAGTACATTTTGCTTCGACACAATTCCCTCTACTTTCGAAAATACAATCTCTTACACAAGTTTCACTTGTTCTCACTACTAAGCAACAGCCACATTCTTCTCCTTCTTTCTCCCCGTTTTCTGATTCATTGATTTCTGATTTCCCTCTTTCCTCTACTTTGTTGTTTTCTGATTCCCCTCTTTTTTCTGCGTTGTTGTTTTCTGATTCATTAACGTCTGATTCCCCTCTTCCCTCTGCTTTGTCGTTTTCTGTATCATTGACATCTGATTCCCCTCTTTTCTCTGCGTAGTTGTTTTCTGATTCCCCTCTTTCATCTGCTTTGCTGTTTTCTGATTCATTGATTTCTGATTCCCCTCTTTTCTCTGCGTAGTTGTTTTCTGATTCCCCTCTTTCATCTGCTTTGCTGTTTTCTGATTCATTGACGCCTGATTCCACTCTTCCCTCTGCGTTGTTGTTTTCTGATTCCACTCTTTTCTCTGCGTTGTTGTTTTCTGAATTCTTGTTTTCTCCTAAATCATCTGAATTCGCTTTAGTTTTGGTTTCTATTTCTTTATTCTTATTTTTGACCTGTATGTTTTTCATAATGAAGCCATTAGCATAAACGTCAACATAGATGCCATCTTTATCCCATGCTTTGTATACAATTGGCAACTCTCCATTCTCGCTTTTCACACCAATCAGTTTTACGTTTCTCGCATTGATTATCAGTCTGTCTGTAAGTTGGTACCCATTTCCATTCGCCTTTAACCTGTAAGTTTTCCCCTGTACGAAATGTCTACTCAAGCTGTTCAGCTGGTTGACGCTTTGTATGTCAATTGTTTCCACTGCTGCTACTGCCATGTTGCCTATGCATTATATTCGAATTTTGTGAAGATGTCTTCTTTTGATAACTAAGCAAGAAATTTGTACTGTAGTGTAAAGAATACATTAATGCTAATCTGTTATATGTATATAAATTACTATCATACTTTTAAACAATGTTAATTACTGCTATTAAAATACATATAACCACCTATTAAATGACTCATTGTCTAATTAATTAAGTTTCGTTGCTGTTATGGATTGGGTTGTTTATGCTGTTTATGCTGTTTATGTTATAGCACAATGTATTTTCATCGTGCCAAAAATGACAAAGAAATATGCGTGCGTGCGAAGAATATTTATTTGTCGAGTCAGCTTTTTTTGAAAGCCAAATGTTTTTCAGGTTTCTAGGATTTTTGTGATACGTCAAAACGGTCAAAAAGTTTTTTCACCATATGATCACAACATTTTGTTCAAAATAGCGCATGCGCCACGTAACAAGGTACGAACTATGTCCATAGGGTATGGGTCTAGTAGTCGACCTTCAAATGGACATTGAAATGACTGCTATAATATTTTGGCAATGTTCCTTGACTTTTAAGGCCTCTAGTTAACTTACTTTTCCTTTTAAATGGGAACTTTTTGAAACTAAAGTAGTTCCTTGATTTTCGCTGACTTCGACCAAACTTGATTGGACTTCCCTGACTATGGAGACCCTGGTTTGTCAAATAGAACATTCTTTTTAATTCTCATACTTTTTTTGAGCAACATAAACATGGACAGAATGTACATTTTAGTAATAAATAACATAATTGAAAAAAGTCTTAGCTAACATCTTCTACATCTGTCACAATCTTCAAAATGTCACAATTAAGATAAAAAAATCTCTACATCTACAGTTAAATGGATTGTTTTCGACTTGTATGTATAGTTGAACCTTTTTATCCAAGGAATGTGTTTCAATATGTTGTGTGTTCAATAGCATTGTAGGAAGCTTAAAAATAAGTCTTTTTCATTTAGCTGAAAACAATACTCCGGAATATTGTCATAGGTATCGCCAAGATCATTCTCAAATGTCTTTAATAACCAACCAGAAATAATAACCTGCGCTGTTTATTGGCTTGGATATCGCCAAATTCGAATGTCATTTCCAAATGTTCGATTATATGACGCATTCCAACTTCGTTCTGAATGAAATATTTGGCCAAAAGGATTCCTTTAGATGGGTCATCATCATAAGTATGGGAATCACCAGGTAAATTCACCAAATCTTGTGATCAAATCGTCTTGGTGAGTGAGATCCTTTTGAGCCTTCTTGCGCATGTAAAATATTGGACAATCGCGACTGAAAATGAAAATAAAATTAAGAGGAAAATTAAAAATATTTTTAACAATACTATTAACACATAATAGTTAAATTTATATAAAAAATAAAATGGTAGACACCACCAAATAGCCCTGCCCTTCCCTCCCTAGATTGTCGTTTCCTTCAACTCTTCCTATGGAGGCATTCAAAAAGTACGTTCGCTCAAATTCTCCAATTTTTGACCCCCCTCCCCCCCTGTTCGCTTTAAACAATAGAAATGACGTCACAAATCAATGGGTGTTCGCTTTTCACCTAACCCCCTCCCCCCCCCCCTTCGAGCGAACGTACTTTTTGAATAATGCCCCCTATATGGGATTTATTTCCTTAATAAATATGACAGCTCTATAAAACAGACAGTGTATTTGAAACGGATATTTATAGATCTTAGGCTGAACTCTAATAAATATTATCTATAAAGCCGACAATTTGTTTTACATCAATGGTGTCCGCTTTTGAGAGATTCCATTGTATTTACTTAAACTCAAATTCCGTTCCTTGTGTTCTTTACAGTAAACCCTCCAAAAAACTTCGCGTTATAAAAATGGAACTGTGTACGAACTGCGTGGATGGACCTGATACAACGGCGAACACGGTACGGTGCAATCAACTTACCTAGTACATAGCACATCTTCGTGCAAGCTTCCCTGACATCTTTGACACTGAGTCCATAATTTATTGAACTTCTCTTCCAGTGAATGTAGTTTTGTGATTTCTTTCTGGAATAACTCCGATTCCTTCGTCTTGCAATGCTTACATACGGCTGAATTTCCTGTAGAAG
>JAUKWF010000090.1:0-17034 GCA_032356525.1 Eutonina indicans
CAAAAAAAAAGATATTTGATTAATTTTTCGATTTTTGAGCTCTTGTAGACTTTATCTAACATTATGGTTGAACAAAATTTTTTTTTTTGCAAACCTCCCTTCCCCTTTAACAGTGACAGCTATACACAATGTTGGACACAGATACAACATCCAAGGTGTAACTCTCAAATGGATGAAAGACCAAATGAAGAACTTTGTTAATCCTCCTGAATTTGTGAAACTGCTTGTATTGCAAGGACTGGGTTGGAGCACAGGGACGGATCCAAATCCCTGCCCAATACTGCTCAAGCAGCCGTTAAAATGGTTGTGGAGCGTTTATTATCGTTACATGTTAATGCAGACGGAATTATATCACTTGAACAGATTTGAGCAAGGGGTTAAATATAACCATGTGGATCCGCCCATGATGGTGCATGTTTAACGCTTCAATTCATCAACCAAGGATACTTACAATCGTTTTCTTCTTGTACTTCGGTGTTAACATACTCAATGAGCGCTTGGATTTCTACATGATTCAAATCACCGTGCTCCATTCCAACTTCCTACAGACAAGAAATAGGAAACTATACTTTAGAAAAAAGTTAATATTCTTATGTATTTATTTTAAAGACATTTGTTAGGGTGATTATCCTTGTCGGATAAACACTCACACAAGCATATGATAGAAAAACAATTATCTAGATGATTATTTCTAGACAATGATTTTTTTTACGTCCTTTAGCTTCAATTTTAAGGGCCCGCGAATAAGGGTGCCCTTCTCATTGGAAATCAGTAAAGAGATTAAAAGTTGGAATGAAAAAGTAAACACCAACAACAAACAATTTCCTTTTAAAAACATTAAGCATTTTTAGTTCCTTTTCCTGAACTTTCATTTTCTTTTATTTGCTGCAGATTTTTTCGAGTATAAGCCAAAAACTCTTAAAATTATCTAACCTCTTGCTTCTCATTCTTCACGGCGACAAAATGCGATAAATATCTGGATGCTAAAGTTTCATCAACCTCTCTCAATTTAGCGTCTGGATTCTCCAATGAAGATTCTAATTTACTTTCATCGTTCATGTCAATGGCTTGGTTAACTGCAGCAACCGCCAACAACACTAAATTGATTAAAATAATATATGACTGTCAGTACGCAATAATTGTTAGGAGAATCTGAGTGATGTTGCCATCTAGGCGTTGCAACCAGCATGCATAACAAAACACCTTAAATTCGAATAAACAGCAGGTGACTGGAGAAGAATAAATCACAAAAAAGTGATCGTTCATTCCTTCATAATTGATCAACCTATTTTGCTCTCTTTCTTAACAATAGAGAGCTTCTGGATGTTTTGTTATTAATTATTTACCTATAGCCTTATGATTTGCTGCAAATTAAAAAGACGAAATAAAAAACTGATGCAAAATTAGCCAGTAGTTTTACAACCTTGTTATACAATTGCCCTGAAAAATCAGTCACACCGCACTAAAAAAGTTTATTACAGTATAACGTATCGATAATAGCACAGGCTAATATTTCAGGGTTTTGCGAATCGCAAACCGCTAATTGGAACTTTGTATTTCTTTCTTGACCAGACTAACAGTTAAATTCAGTAAAATTTTAAAATATAAAAATACTTACATTTCATATTTTCAGTCAAATCGTCATGTGTCAAATCCTTAAAAAAAAGAAATCAAGATTTTTTAACATGGAAAATATTTGAAGACGTTTCGCAGTCTTCCTTTGTAAAGGTAGATCGGCAACCAAAGAACAACACGACCCGAGACAACTGATTAGGTACAGAGAAACAAACTTACATGGGTATAGTTAAAATAAATTGTCAAATGTGAACCAAAACGTCAACTATTATATTCAAACTTACAGCTCTTTTGTCCATCTTAGCCTTCTTCAAATTGTCCATGTAGAGATTTGGACGGCTTGGATCAACAACAGGAAGAAGACCTTCCGGTTTCTGAAGCCATGCAATGAGTTCATCAGGAGTTCCACTGTCTAAAATCTTGTTGATCTTTTTAACAGCATTCTCCACTTAAAAATGCAAAGAAGAATAGTATATAACCCTGTGTATCATGTTAATATTTTCCATTTCATATTAAAAAAAGTAAGTACTACATAGACATTAACTGCGAGAAGCTCCACACTTGCCCAGCTGATGAGCCCTCATACGGCGAAACAAGCTTGTCCTGGGATATGTATATTTATATAAATATAAAAAAATGAAAATGAGCTGACAAAATTGAAGCATTTGTTGTTGTGTTACAAACACAAACAAATTTCAATAACTTACTGCTTTGTACACGGTCAGCCAAATTATTTGCAACATTTACTGAGCTTTGAATGTCTTTGTGGTCCAAGGATGCATTTTCAGAACCCAACTTCTATACAAAACAAATGATTATCACTTTAGAAAATGATATTAGCTTGAAACTAAATAGACTCTTAAAATAACCCAACAGCATTGTAGACGTTGTGTGGAAGTTATTAGGACACTGGATGAACATTCTGAAATAATGACTAGGATATAGAACAGAATAAAGAATTTATCGAAACAAAAAAATCTTGAAATCTACCTCAGCTTTGGAATTCTTCTCGTCAACAAGGTTTTGCATATACCATGCACCGTTGTCAGGTTTGACACCAGATAAGCCAGCTTGACGTGAAGACATTATAGACATTAACATTGGCTCGTCGCGTTTGTCCACAGCTTCATTGATTTTGTCAACAGCCTTGTTTACTGAAGGGAATAATGAGAAACTTTTAAAAGATAAGATGATTGAATTCGAAATATGTTTTACCATGTTATATAGGTTGCTATAACCAAGACATACTATTGGATATACCATACTTGTAAAAGTGTGTATTAGACTCCTGATAAACGAAAATACTATAAATTGGAATGCTTCAGTCATGCTAACATGAAAATAAGTAATTAACAAGAGACTTTCATGGACTACACTCTTGATTAATCCAAAGAATCCTCAAGAAACTCTTTTTTTCCACGTCCTCTTTTCTCTTGTCTAACAACAAGAATTTTGTAATTTTCAATTTTGTAATTGCAACAGAATTTTGCATTGTAACAAAAGTAATGTATCTTACAATTGATTTTGTTGACATGACCTTGGATTTCAGCCTGCGTTAACATCTTATCATACATATCCAGTTCGTTTTCATCTTTGCCTTTCAGATCAGCTTGTTCGCATTTCTTTTGTTTGGACACAAACAATAAGTCTTGGTATGTTTGTGATTCACTGTCGTTAATATCTTGCAACTGTGCAGCTGAGTCTTTCATTGCAGATACTGTATCAGCAGCAACTCCGTGTTCAATAGCTTCATTAATGGCAATAATTGCAGCATGAAGTGCAGCATCGTTATCTGACATCTCATTTGCAAGGATACCACCAATCTTTCCAAAATGAGGCATGCTTATACCATATTTGTCAAGAGCAGCTTTCATGGCATTTATTTCCTCCTCTATAAAATTTAAAGTTTGAAGTTTAATTTCTTTCTATAAGTTAACATGCTCCAAAAATCCTGGGTTATCTATCAAATTTATCAATTTTAGCAGGGGATAGTAAATTTTCTTCAGGGAATACCCTTAGTGGACCTTTTGTGCATTTATTTGAAGTATTTGTGTAGTAAATTTTCTTCAGGGATCACCCTTAGGGGACCTTTTTGTGCATTTATTTGAAGTATTTGTGCAATATTTTTGGAACTTTTTAACACAATTTCTTTTAAAAAAAAAAAGACAGTATATAATTTCTTAATCTTCTTTTCCAAACTTATTATGATACACTCTGTATGTGCACATGTCACAAGATATTTTATATAAACTTTGAAAAATCAAATTACCAAAACCGTAGAAATATAAACACCTAAATATGCAAAACTTTAATTACCTGTGAATTGAGCCTTTCCATATAAATCTTGAATTTGAGGTGCCAGACCCAATTTGAAAAGATACAAACTAAATAAATAGAAATAATATCAACGATTAACATATTTTTAAGAAAATGTTTAAACTATTTATATTTAAAATGAACAGGGCATAAGGGAATTAAAAGATTTCAATAATATTTTGTGTATTCAAAAGCACTAATTTTATTTTACTCTGATAATTATCATAATTATTATCTCATAAATATACCACAATCCTCAATATTATGGAATGTCATTTGAGTTTAAAACAGTATATTGTATTATAGTTCAATTTTTTTTGAGGGCTTTTTAAAAAGTACATTTGATTGGGGGAGATACAATTTAAATTACTTGGCTAATGGAATTAAATAAAGAATAAAAAAAATAAGAAAGATTAGTACAACCAAACTAACCTCAAGGCATGTACACAGTAAATTGCTCTTGGCATGTTCTTCATATCATAAATGTCAGTAGTTTCTGGATAAAAAACCTGTACAGAAAATTAATTATTAATGTTTTTAAATTATAATTAATAATTCTTTTTGTCCCAGAATTTTGTGTATAGAGAAAACAAGGCCTTGCTCTCATCCATGCAAAAACACACTTGCATACGTATATTTTGCAGATGACGTTATTTTAGTACATCTAAGAGTTATATTTATATTTATTTAAAAACTTTTGACAAGTGATATGCAACAGACTGACAAATTCATATTTTAGAAAGCCTGGGTTGGGTGACTTAGTATTTTTAAATTAAAATATTTATTCAAATAAATATACATGATTATGTACTTTGAAGGGCTTTTCATTTGGCTTGTTTTTGAAGTGCATCAACTACTTTGGAGCTCAGTTTATGCATTGTATACGTCAGTCTATTCATTGCTTCACATTTAACAATTAGGTTGTATTCTTATCAAAAGAATATATATGTTTTTGTAAATCTATTATTTAATTGTCTACTTCCTCAATGACCTTTTTAATTAAACTTATTCAGTTCATTCTATATAGGGAATGTATATGTAAATTGCAAACGAGAAATAGACTTGTCAAGAAGTGATTCTCTGATGCTTTTACTGTTGATAAAACTATTTGAAACTAAAGTCTAAGTTTATAGAAAGCTGAATAGGTTAATCATTTTCTCTCATAATATTTACAATGAAAACAAGTTTTGTGAATGTTAAAAAGTAATTGTTTTATAGCATGTGTGGAAGTGTACATTTAAAACATTGTGTCACCAATAAAAGGCTTTTGTCTCTGAAATGGTTTAAATTTCTATAAGCTCTTTGTTTTATGAAACAGCTTCATATTGTAAATAAACATCATGTTAACATTTTTTTTTTAATTTGTAAAAGACCTAGTTTGGATACGGAAACACTCAATGATCATTGAACTTATCACACATTAACAGAGTTTTGTTTGAAAGGAAAAGAAAAATATCACGATGGTCTAACCCTAAAACCAACAAAAAACACCACATAAGATTGAACAAAAACAAAAGAGAAAAAATCAATTTCAAAATGTGATAATTCCACTCTGTTAATTAATGTTTTGGTTTTCATCTTATCTTTAGTTTTTAAGCGTTTTATGTTGTGTTTTAATACCTTAATAATGAGTCATAGAACAGATTTAGTATCAACAAATTAATTTTTTCATTTTTCTTACATTTATTATTTATAGGAAGCATCTTAATAGGAGAACTTAACAAAACAATGCTATTTGACGTCATGATAATTAATTAATAGTGTAATTAACATCTTTAACTAAGAGTTTTACAGCCATTCAAAATCATGATATATATATATACTTCCCAAGAGAACAAAAATGTTTGCTGTTAACAAAATGAAGTGGTAGTTTTACCTCTGGCAATCCAATATGCTCCATGGACCGAATCAAATACATAATATTGTCAGTGTGACGAAAATGTAATCCTCTTTCCTAGAAGAAAAATGGAAAAAAAATTAGAAAAAAAAATAATTGAATCTGAACTGGCCAGCCAGTTAAATGAATAAAAAATTTACTTTGAATCTTGACAAATCTTTATCGAAAATCTTGCGTATTGGAGCAATTTTGGGGGCAAAAAAATTTGCCAATTTAGCCATGATGACACCATTACGAAGGGCTTCTTCCAATTCAATGGAAGGTGGTAACTCTTCTTTGATACAAGCTTCGATCCACCTTAGAAAAATTAAGATTTAATTTATCTACCACCAACTAATATAGTCACAAGCAATTAACTTGTTATAATACAATGTAATCAAATGAACATTTATTAATTTTATTTAGTAACATTTTCCCAATAGATGTTTCATACAGTATGATTTAAGTATTTTGTTTACATTTTGCCCTACTATTAATGAGAACATTTTTAGCAACAGTATATACGACGATTCCATCTGGAGTGTCCTGTTAGTTACTGCCTTTTTTAAGGTCTTGGAGCCCTAGGTAGGTATTTAGGAGCGCCGCCACCCATGCATCAGGGAGCAAAATATGTTACTTGGGTTGGAATCAACCAAAAGTCATGTCAACATTGCTCTGGAATTGACGTATAGCTCTATTAGGAATGGCCAATAAATTAATTAAAGACTGGCCATACACCATTTCAGAGTTAGTCAAACCAACGCTGTGTATGTTGGACTTCAGAATATTGGCATTTTGGATACGCAGTGTTTATTTATACATATATTGATCATGATAATATTTAATCAAGTCTCAAAAAATCCCTGACATTATCCCCAACCTTTTGAGTATGTGTTTTTTTGTAAAAAGAAGCAGTTTGTTGTGTTGGTATGTAACATTTTCAGGTTGCCAAACATACAATTTAAGTGCTTACAATTTTGCTTCTTCTAAATGGCACAAATATTCATATGCAATTTGAGCTTTCCTCCTTTCATCCATGGCATCAGCTGAATCACGTTCGTCAACCTCCGTTTCTAAAGCGATGATATAGAGATAAGAGCATTTAAAAACTTTAATTATAATAGGTAGCAGAATACTCATCATATATATATAAACTTAAAAAAGATAGTAGCATAAACCAAACCACACACTACAATTAATGGCTATAGTTCTTCTCTTGTTTTTGATAAGTTAAACACTGGCTTGTCTGGGTGGTGGTTGACGTTACGTTATTCAATCCTTACTACTTAAAAATACTTAGGACGACACATACTTTATAGAGAACATACCAATTACTTGTAAAATCTAGAAATTGACACATTTTAGTAGGTATATTATTATTCACTTCTAAAAGCAAAGCCATTATTTGGACAAAAAGTGAAAGAACTGATTTGTTGTTCTCTAGATAAACCTCATTTATAATACTGTGTATGTAGCATAAAAACTAACCTCCAACATTTTGATTGCTCCAATTTCCATGTTCATTGTGCATAGTAGGCTCTGGAACACTCATCTTTATTATTATATAACCACTTAGACCGTTCTGAATATAAAGATATAATACATTAACCTATACACATCATAATATTGCGACAGTCCTTTGTAGCGCTACCACATACACACGATCAGATTCATCAAACACCACTTATTTCCCTTTTGCGCCCTAATCACTGTTATGATTTTTACCACACCTTCTGTGACAAGGGCCGTCGAATGTTTAGCCTGGACGCGTTACAATAACAATCTGTGGAAAACTCACAAAAGTGACAGCAGATAAGGTACACAGGCTTATGTTTTTATAATCACGCCACAAGATTGACGTGCCGCCTTTTTCGGCAAAAGAACGACACGGGCGTACGACAGCGTGAACAATGAAAGATGACGTCACTTACCTTTAATAAGGTGGTACCACAGCGACGACGACGTCCATACGACGAAGCTCGCAACATTTTTGGATGTTCGGTTTAAACACGGATTTTGGTCTGAATCTCTATCGAAGAAATATGCGAGGCCTTCACCGGTCTCCGGTCTTCAAATTATCTGTGCAAATTCGTTACTTATAAAACAATTTTGTCTGTTTTGGGGGCAAAGTAATAATATTGATAATAAATAACAACACTTAGATTTCTTGGAAATTCTTCTAACACTTATACAACCCATTTTTTGAATATTCCAAATTTTTCCTGAATTTTTTCTTAGTTTGGCTTCAAAAACTTTCTAAAACTTTAAAAGCATCAAAGCATCAAAGCCAGACGAATCATATTTATAAAAAAAAATTCGGAACACCCTCATGGCAGATCATAAATTTGTCGCGACGTTTACAAAGCGCGCTGATTTTAGAATTATGATTGATAACCAGACAACTAGACTAGAAACTAATCTAAAATGAATGGCACTTTTTATATTTGATGATCTATATAAATAGTTTCGTTTTCTTTCGCATTAAAGCTCATCCTTATTATAGTGTTGCACTCCATTGGCTCAAATGGTTTGCGTTAAACGTGTCTAAAAGAATTTCTGAGGTGAAACATACTAATCATTGTTAATTAACATATTCTAATAATTTCAATATCTGTTTTTTTAAAAAAAGCCCTGGTACCATACTTAAGTACTGCCCGTACCTTAATAACGGTTTTCAATCAGTTTATACTGCAGATACCTCAAACATAACCAGTTCTAACATTCTTTATTCATGCGCATACCTCATTCAGGGTTTTCAGTCAGTTCTAACATAATACTTTATTACTGCGGATACCTCAATCACAACCAGTTCTAACATTCTGTATTACTGCGCATACGTCAATCACGGTTTTCAACTAGTTCACACATACTTTATTACTTCGCATACCTCAATCAGTGGCGGATCCAGGGTGCTCCAGATAGAGGAGAAGAGTAAAATTTTTGGAAATTTAACGACTTTTTTATTACAGTTTACTCTCCTCCAGTAGGTAGGCCTCACCTCTTAATCAGCGACTGATGGCAGTTCTAGCATACTTTATTACTGCGCATACCTCGATCACGGTTTTCAACCAGTTCTAACATACTTAATTACTGAGCGTACCTCAATTACAACCAGTTTTACGCATACTTTATTACTGTGCACACCTCAATCACGGTTTTCAACCAATTCTAACCTACTTTATTACTGCACGTACCTAAAGCACGGTTTTCAACCAGTTTACGTATACTTTATTACTGCGCATACATCAATCACGGTTTTCAACCAATTCTAACCTACTTGATTACTGAGCGTACCTCAATTACAACCAGTTTACGCATACTTTATTACTCCGTGTACCTCAACAAGCACAGTTTTTAAACCTACTTTTATCACTTTCATATTATTAATGGTAGTTAGAATGTTATTGTAGTCTGACCAATTGATTTTAATTATATTAAATCATCGATGGTCTGGCTTATAAAGTTTCATATGATGACTAAGCAAATATAAATACATATCTGTATATGTTTGCTTGGTATTAATGTTACTTCCATTTAAGGTAAAACAGATGATGCGCATGCCCAGTAAATCACTTTCGCATGCCTAATTTCTATACTAATTGTCTTTTCCTTTATCATATTTAACTCATAACTTATTTTCTAATTCGTACCTCAGCAAACGAAATAACTTTATTTATTATTTCACTTTCTTTCAGTAGAAGAGTCCGTCTAGAAAGACATAAGTCACGTAATGAAAAAGACTCTAATACAGACAATATAATGGAGTATTTTTTGAGTCTGTGATTAGAGTCTAGTAATGAAAGTGCGCCGAAAGAGAAAAATTAAATTTGGCTATACAAAAATCTAGCTATTTTTGCAGCTAAATTTAGTTGTGTACGCTCAGCCACGGCAAGATTTCGAATCTTTAGCTTCACGCTGTACAATCAGATGCAGTCTGGATATGATTTTATTATAAAAAGGTGACTTGTTATTTTTATAACAAGTATTGTATTTTTCTATACAATCACTCGTAAAATCAGTTACTTTAAGGGGGTTAAATTTCGCGGTTCGGGCCATCCGCGAAATTTAGATATTTCGCGGGGATTTAATTTTGCGGATGCTTTAAACCTAGTTTTTCGCGGGGATTTAATTTCGCGTATCAGTCTAAAATGTAAATTTTTGCATAGTAATTTCGATAAATTTACGGAGATATGTAAAATGGGAAAGTAAGAAGGTATTGCTATTCAAGTATATCTATATCTTTTTATTCAAATAGGAGCAAATCCAAACTAATTTTCGAATTTTGAGGATTTGACCTTATTTTCAAAATTTTTACGGGGATTAAATTTCGCGGATGACGTCTCTTGAAATCTTTGAAAAGATTAAATTTCGCGGATTTTCGCGAATAAGGCCAAAATCCGCGAAATCCGCGAAATTTAATCCCCTTAAATTATCTTATGTAGATAAAAATGATCATACCTTTTAATGATACAAGAAACCATCAGGGGAGGATGCGACTACCCGCAACAAACTATTCACAACTGCTGGAGCTGCTTCTTTCCAAAAAGTAAATTCACCTTAAATTCAAACTTTTGATTTTGAAAGTTTTAAAACTTGATAACTTTTATACGACTTATTATGTGTTTCTGTTTATAATTTTGCAGGGCCCACGCCCCTTCCCCCACTTTTTTGCTAAGTAATGCTTATAATGCTTGTTTTATAGCCATTTCAGAGGTTCTAAATCTCAAACAATTTAATTGTGGCCTCCCTCTTTTTTATTGCTAGCGTGGTCCCTGTTTCTGGGGTCTAAAGAAACCCTGACACATCAGGCATAAAACAATCTTACAACATTTTAAAATCAACGGCTATGTAATGGACGAGACATTAGTACGTCTTTTCCAATTTGCTTTATTCGATCAAATCTTCAATTGTGTTATAAAGAAATTCGTGTGCTTTTATATGGTATTTTGTATTTATGTTCGTTCAAAAAAGAATTATGGTATGCATCAGAGGTATGGAAACTTATTGAAGTAAAGGTATTTCTTGATTTCAGTTTCGTTTATGCAAGGCATTTATCAAAATTAATCTAAACAGTTTAAATTAGCCTCCTTTTAATTCTAATCAAGCAGCCTTAAGGCTATGAATTCGTACAAGAGACAAATCGGATGAATTTAATTTTCGATGAAGCAGCTTAAAAGACGACTAAGGAAACCAAAAGGACACTTTAACATGAATATTAGACCTCTAAAGGACCGTTCAAAGACATAAAGATAAAACACCAACTTTACTATGCAGCTTAAAAATAAAAGAATTTATTTTTTGTTGTTGTGGTAAAATAGCGCAAACAAAAGAAGAGGAGAGAATGCCTTTCCATTCCATAAATGTAATAAAAGCCACATGGCTATAAAACGTAAAGCAGAAACAAAACATCGTCCAAAAAAATTAGCCCGTGATTAGATTGGATGTTGGACATTCAAAAAGTACGTACGCTCCAAGAGGGGACATTCTTTTTTTAAAGATCTTTTAATTAGTTTTTAATGTATTTTATAAATCACATTATGTCAATTTATATATAAGAAAAATAAACTTTTCTCCGCAGTCAAAGTGTATCATAAAATCTGGGACACTCTATACAGCGCATCCGGAAAAAAAAGTGAACATTGCTATCTTAAGATTTTCACAAAAAATATTTATATAAAAGTGTATTTTTAAAGTGTTTTTTAAAAAAGCACCCCAATTGGAATTCAACAATTCAGAGGCGGATCCAAACTACTTCTACTACCTCACGGGAAGTAGTAAAAATTTGGGATTAAAAATTTTCTTTATCAATATTTAGTGTCACCTCTATGTAAAAATGTAAAAAATATAAGAAAACAGCCATTTTTCAATTTTGGGAAGTACTAGAATTTAATCTTGTATCCGCAACTGCAATTATTTTATAAAAATCAGCTAAAAGAAATTTTTTGGATTGTTATTTTGGTAATATAAAATTTATATATTTGAATAGCTCTTGATTTACTGATTCTAACGATGTAAAAAATATAATGTAAAAAATATAATAAAGTTCAAAATATTTAAAAAAATTAAATTTTTAAAAAATTTCCCGTACAGGATTTCGATAATAACACACAACATTCATTTTAAGAAGTCCTAAAACAATTATTGTATTGTACTTTACTTTTTAACTGGTAATAAAACTTTTCAATGCAATACGTATAAAAATATATTTTTATATAAATTTTGATTCTACAAAAATCATGGAGTTTGAAAGTTCCTTTTTTTCCGGATTTACTGAGAAATGTCTTCTCACAGAAGAGTATGTAGTACAGGGTATATATAAAAAAATGATAGTAGAAACAAAAGAATCTTTTGTTTAGACTTTCATTTTTTTTTATATACCCTGTATTATGTATCAAGGAAAAACTAATACAGTCGCTTCATAGCTGTTGCCGTAATAAAAGAATTTGTACAACTAATTTAACAATCGCAGGAACTTTCATTTTTTCAATTCAAGAATTTTTTGAAATATATCATTCCTTACGCAAAAAGGTAATTTTGTAAACAAATAACACAAAGAATTTAGAATAATAACTATGACTAACTATTTTTAAAAATATTTTTTTCTAGTTGTATAGCCATCCCCGATCACTACGGGACAAACAATGCGCTCTTAGATCCCGAATAAACGTCCCGTGCATTTGGTTATTTTTTTTTTAAAAACTTTTTATCTAACGACTTCTTTTTTGTCACACCTAATCGTCAGACTTTCCCAGTCGGACTGGCAACAGCCGTATTTAAAGTTGCATTACCTACGCCAACGACTCAATCATTAAGACCACTTTTTCATTATGTCACTAAAACTAATATTGCAATAAGCATCATTCCTAAAACTTTGTTTTACCTAAAGTTATTTTCAATTTTTCTTATTTGCAAAACACCAAACAAGGGGAAAATGCTGGACTAACATAGCAAATTACGACAGCAGTTGCTATACAAATTATTCAAAGTGCGCCATATGTATTGTTTTAGTATATTTCATAACAACGTTTCAATCAACGATTAATTTTTCCAATACAGATGCAATCATACGACTAATTATTCTCGCTTGTTTATCCGGATATCCATCAAACCCAAATTCATCCTCAGGGTTTTTATCTTCGTACACTAGGTATTCATTGATAAAAAAAGAAGGTAGTATTCCTGTTGCCACAGCATCGGCTAAACGTTTCCATATATTTCTAGCGACAATTAATGGTGTTGATGGTAGTTGTTGTTGTTGTTGTTGCTCAACATGAGCGATCTCATTGAATAAACATGTTTTCAAATGGTATGATGTAAACAATAAGTCTGCGGTAACATCATCTTCGGAATCGTCGTTATCTTCTTCATCATCAAAAGCTTCGAATTGTGTTAGAATCCCTGGAAACCACGTACGAACTGATTTCGCTAACATGTATCCTTTCCTAAAGACATCATTACATTCTCTCATGATCTTTGTTTCCACTTTAGAAAAAGAGATACGAAAATAGACATGGTGTACTGCCTTGTTGCTGTGTTTAACCACTAGTAAACAGTCTTCTTCCTCACCTTCTACGATTGCAGGAGGACTTTTACTTTTCCTAGCAGTCTGTGGCCACCAGTTTTGCATGGTGACTGCAATAACAAGATCAATGGATACCGGTAGAAATTTGTATTTTGGACCAACCCAATAAACTTCTATGGTCTCAATGGTATTACTGCTAACAAAAGGACCATGTGCCCAGTAAACACCTAATCCTTTCCAAACATTCTCCGATGAAATCACCCTCCCGATTTCTGAGTACAACAAGGTGGTCAGTTTTTTTGGAATCAACCAACCATTCTGATCAAAACAGTTTTTGGATTAATCGTGTTGACAGTTGTACTACTTCTCTTGAGAATCATTTCAATGATTTCATAGCATAAATAATGTGTTGCAACATACAAGGGGGTATTTCCTTGATTATCTTCAAGGTTTACATCAAAATCGAAAGCCAACAATCTCTCAAAAATGTTAACACATGGTATCGCTTCCTCGATTTTCTTAAGGATATGATAAGAATGTTTATGCAATCGTATTGCTGCTTGTAGAGCCGACGAGTTAGCAATAATTTTGATACCGGCTTTGAATAAATGATCAGCCTTTTCCATACTGAATGATTGAAGCAATCTCTCAAAGACACCTTCGTCAGATGATGGTGGTGATGACATCATCCTAACATAATTTGGATCGGCTTTGTTTTCAAGAAGTAACTTCATGATCTGAGGTTGTACATTTGATCGTGTTGACCAAAACAATGGTGTATACATATCTTCATCGTCTAGATTAGGATTAGCACCTTTTCCAAGGAGATATTCGCAAACTTTGTATTGGTTATACACTACAGCAGTACTTAAAAGATACAGAGAGCCGTAGTCTGTGTTTATCTTAAAGTTCACATCAATATTTTGAAGCAATGTCTCAATATCAGGTATAGAACCATTTTTAATATGCTCTTCTAAAACAGCATTATCCTCTTCCAATAACATGACTTCCATGACGGCTTGTACTGTTTTCGATGATCGCTGTGTTTTTTTATTCATACTTTCTATATATCATGTGATTTCTTTCCTAGCACCCACACTAATAACAAATATCAACTAAATAGATCTTTTAGGTTTCCCATTACAAATGCACTCTTTAAATGTTTTTGTATGACAAGATCAAGTTACATGTATACAGGGTGAACGGAAAAAAACTGGACAAAAATAAACAAGATGTCTTTCTTTAATTAGTTTTCTTTCATAATATTTAAGAATGTGGTTTCTAAATAACAAGAAGAAGTAAATAATATAAACAAGGGTAATAAAGGTAAACCGGATATCTGTACAACTCCCCGCAGATTACAAGATAATGTAATCGGTTATCATAGGAGGTTTATTGTCTATGAAACTACATAACGTCCAGTTTCTGGTTCATAAAACTTTTTGGGCATACGATTACGAGCTGATCGTATATTTGGGAGAGACGGCTCTTTCTCCTCGACCTGGTCAGTTGCAGGATTGTCACTCTGAATAGGGCTGTTTTCGAAACAGAAGGTTCGTCTGCCTTTAATGGCGGAGGGAGTGAAGACACGATAGGTTCGGATGATGGAACGCCGGGCTTGTCGTAAGTGTGACCAACTGACAAATTGGGCACTCCGTGAAGAGATTGGGGCTGATATTTCTTCAGGAAACGTCGATTGCGTAGTGTAACGCGCCCCGTTCCCGCGACTTTTACGTGGTACTGATCATAGTCTCCGACGTTGACGACGACTCCACTTCGGTCCCATCTTGTTGGGTGTTGGCCAGTTTGGTCTTGAATGAGCACCTGATCAGAAGGCTTCAGAGGCGACAGGGGTCGACAGTGCTCGTTAAGGGTTTCGAGCGATTTGACATAACGTGCCCTCAGCGAATCCTCCTTTGACTCCCACGCCTTCCTCCAACTGCTGGAGATTTGAGGATTATAGAAGATGCTGATGTCTTTTCTGATGAATGGTAGGCTATCACGTAATTTATGATCGAACAGAATATTTGAAGGCGCACGTTGACATCCAGTGTCAGGGGTGTTGCGTTTGATCAAGAGGGCCCGGACCATACTGTCGGTGTCAAGGTTCCCATTGGAGTCGATGTTGTCCATCAGCAGGCGTTTTGTTGACTTTACAGCGAGTTCAGCCCTTCCGTTTGAGGATGGCAAGTAACTCGATGACACTCGATGTCGGATACCCCATTTTTTGAAGAAAGCTTTCGTCATGGCAGCCACGAACTCAGGGCCTCCGTCGCTGGATATCTCCACCGGAACGCCGAATGTGGCAAACAATTTACGTAGAGCAGTGCATAATCCTTTAGCACCCGAGTCGGAGGTACCTGGCTGAAGCTGTTTTTGTTCCGTCCAACCAGAGAGACGGTCTGCAGCGACGAAGTAGTACCGTCCTTTGAAGTGAAAGAAATCGCACGCAACAGCCTCGAATGGTGTCGATGGGATGTAAGGTTCAATCGGGGGAAGCTTCGCTTGTGATGGAGCAATACGGTTGCACTGGTAGCAGCTTGCACGCATTGAAATAATGTCATTTGAGATCCCTGGTCAGTAAATTGAATATCTTGCGCGTTCTGTCATAGCAGTGACTCCTTGGTGAGCTGCGTGTAGCGATTGAAGGACCTCAGGTCGGAGCGACTTTGGGACAATTAAGCGATCTCCCATCATTATAACGTCGTCAATCGAGTGTAGGTTGCCTCGATGTCTCCAAAATTCATTCAATGTCGAAGAGCAGGAAAGTGGTTTGGAGATCGTGGTCGTTTGCAGTCGCCTCCTTCACTATGTCCTAAGTTATCGCCCTGAATTCATTGACTCTGTTTGAGGATACTTCGATCAGATCATTCCTCCATGGCTGTCGTGTCGTCAGGCCAGTCATCTGGGCTTTGTATTCGCTTCCTCGAAGTTGCATCAGCGAACAAGTTATCCCGGCCCGGTCTGTGCTGCATAGAAAATCGCCACATCAAAGATCGTTGCTTAAGCCGGAATAATCGAGGGTTAGCGATCTCGTCGAGCGTACGGTCCCCAAACATTTTGACGAGTAGCTGGTGGTCCGTGACAACAATCAGTTTGTTGCATCCTTGTGTTAAATACCTGGTCTGCTCGAGTGACCAGGCTATGGCGAGCGCCTCTCCCTCAACAGGTGCATATCGTGTTTCGACTGGACATAGGAAGCGCGAACCAGCCAAAGTGATCTTCCATATTTGAAGCATCCTGGAATGGGTTCGGAGCAGTCGCAATGTTTCTGTGACAGAAAAAAACAATACCTGTTTTTGACCAGTCGGGTCGCAAGCAGGTGTAGCGCTGGGGATCGTATATTTCAACTCCACGAAGAATAGCTTCCACTATGTCGTTCTTTGACTTCTGAAAGGCTTTCTCAAGGTCGTATGACCATTTGAACTTTGCCTTTGGGCTAAGTAGGTGTTTGAATGGTTCCATGATGGTAGAGAACTTGTCGTAGTGTGAGACTTGATTTACCAAACCGAACCATGACCGTATGTCTGTCAATTTTTCAGGAGTTGGGAACTTCAAAATAGCATCCACATATCGCTGTACAGGTTTGACAGAGTTTTCCGATATACAGGGTATCCGGAAAAAAAGTATCGACTTGTATTGCTCTCTTTAGTAGATTTTTTAGTTTTAGTTTATACAGGGTATATCAAAAAAAATGCAAGTGAACAAAAACTTCTTACATTATATATTAGCCCCTTGTGCATTG
>JAUKWF010000091.1:0-16892 GCA_032356525.1 Eutonina indicans
ACAAAACAATTTTACAATAAGTTCAGCCAAGGAAGTTACAGTCGTGCGCTATCGCCAGTGTTGCAGACGACCGCTCGCTTGATCAGTTATAGCTCTAGCGCTAGAAGATAGGCTTTCCCGTTTTATTCTATGCGGACGCTCCACCCTAACGAGATTGAGGGCACCAGATCTCACCCTGGGAAAAATAACTTTGATCGCAGTAAGGTTAGCCTTAGAACCCTACAAGAACCACAGCAGTTGCAAAAAAGCTACAAGGACGGACAGACACAGCAGTTTTCTATGCAAATTTTGAAACAAGGAGAAGATCTTTTCGAAATTCGCAATATCGCTGGTCCGTCCGTACAAAATATTTCCTGAAACGGCAGATCTGGACCCTGCTCTATTCCGATCAACGCAATGGAGATCCCCGCGATCCAGAGCGCCGGTGAGCGCGCTCATCGATCGCGATCTGATCTAAGAGCCCTCCTCACTTAATACTGCGAAAAAGTTGGGGGTCGGCTTGATCGCGGACGGGTATTCAGCATGCGAGCTCTAGGAGAAGCAACTTGTCACAACGCGTCCGGAATGGAATATGGCGCAATTCTACTCCAAAAGCAAGAGACAGACGACTTTGGGTCCATGAGATTCCTCTCACGCAGGCTTAAGGGGCTTCAGTATGTTCTTTATCGGGAAATACGCGCCTGGCTACAGCTCAATACTCAGAAAAATGCAGTTTTGTTTCACGCACTGTACTATGTGCACGCTGCTTAAAAGTGGCGAGAGATATTTAAAAAGCAGATTGGGGGTCGAAGCCATGAAAAAAGTTCAAGCAGAATTAAGCCTGACATCCAACGGTGTGACAGGCTCGCAACTCGATCGCAAGCCACTCATCAAGCTGGTCTATGTACTCTTCTCGTGTACTTCGAAGTGGGGGTTATGTCGCAGATTTCCTATTTTGCTTCTGCGTACACTCAAAAGAGTTCCACTAGAGTTCCACCAGAGAGTCCCCATGACAGTGTGCCGCCCGATCAGTACAGTACCTGAGCTGTCAGCCCCAGATCCGAGTGAGATTATATCTGCTGGTGATGTCAGAAATTTGGGCTATCACGAGACTTTCTGAAACGCTTGCGTACAGATCGGTCTGCAGACACGATCATCGTGAACATGATGTTCATTTCTTCGATCAAACTCGCTTAGAAAATTGAGGATTGGATCAAGGATCTTAAGAGCTCCGGCCATGGAAGTTTTTAGCTGCTTGGGAGTGAATTTTCTTGAGCAGCACGGACAGACGTAGTTAGAATGAGGAAAATCAGCCATTTTTGGAGGTCCTGACGGCCTGTCTCGTCCTCGATTAAGAAGCGGATTATTGATCGCGCACTCGCGTTTTAGAGAAAAACAAAAGCTCTACGCGCGACAATATTTCCCCTGAATGTGCCGTAAGATATCTTCTAGCTAAACCAAGGAGGATCAACAGCGGCGGAAAGCCTGGGAAAGAGCTACATGATTGTTTACAGGAGTGACGTATTTTGACTCAGGTCGGTACGATTGAATCTAAGGGAGATCTGCTCGCGCCATGGAGGAAGGCAAGCGCTCGGAGTCGTGAATTTCTGGCAGCTTGTAGGGAAAGGCTCAATATATCCAGCGAAAAGGATTTATCAGCTGCGGAGATCTATGAGAGCCGCTAGAGATTTGTGCGCTGAAAAGGCTCGTTTTGATCCTGTTTCATAGAAGTACGATCCTCCAAGTAAGTTAAGGAGGGAGCTGAGTTGCGCAAAGGAGACGACGTGTTCTTTAAGCAAGGGTATTGGAGGATCTAGTTCCAACTTGCGGCGGATCTGGAGGTGAATAGGAAGCCTGCTGAGGAGTTGTCCATTGAAAAAGCCGATTTTGATCCGGGAATAGACTTCTATATCCAGATTGGATCATGCCCTTCTCTATGAAAGCTGGGAGGTCGAGTAGACAAAAGTTGGGAAACGGGCAGCCCATATGTCTAAAACATATATATGCCAGAAGACTCAAGGGATCCAAGAACTTTAAGTGCTGGCTATATATATATCAAGTTTTTTGACGCGATTTAAGATGGGGTCAACTGTACCTATGAAACATAACCACTGTTTTTACAAGGGATTATGGGTACATGGCACAACTCTAAGCAACAAAGAATCTTAGTAAGACTAATAGCTAAGTTTTACTGGCCAGGGTGGCGAGAAGATCTGAGGGAGCGGTCAAGATCGGGAGTTCAAGTTACGGCCTGTTGTTCGAAACGGCTTTGTGTGGATAAAGGAGCCCGAGGTACCCAAGGTCATAGTAGCTGCTTTTGTCTTCAAGAAATCAGGCCGGCAGGCCCGAAAGTAAGCCCGATGCGGGGTCACTTGTCTCGGATCTAGATCTAATGTGTACTACGAAGTGGGGGTTATGTCGAGGATTCCTAATTACTTCTGCGTACACTAAAAGAATTTCACTAAGGGTCAAGTCGCAAAGCCCATGAACGGTACTCTAGGGAAGTGGAATCTCGAGAGTGGCTGAGAGCCACGCATTTGCATCCGAGCCGAGGAAGAGACCAAAAGTACACGTTGCGATATTGGAGGCGTTCAGTCAGAAACCCTAAGTACAGTAAGGGCGGGAAGGAGTATTAGCCACAGAAGCTTAGACTGTACTCAAGATTCACGCTCAAGTCACTATACTGTACTGTAGGACTTAACCCACTGTCTTCTGTCTCTACATACAAACTTAAGTTCATCCATCCACACCCACAAGATCATTCATCCATGGCATCAAGTTCAAACCAGCGACTTCTTTTTGGTCCTAGCCAGCACTTTAAGCAGTGCTGGAGGAATAAGGTCGACTTCTATGAAGCGGTTGTGGGGATCACAAGTGACCCTCAATGAGGAGCCCGTCCTCCCTAAAAGAGATCACCAAAGGAGCAAATATGATGATTTGCGGTGATATTAGGGGGTGCGGGAATGGAAGCAAGACGGGCTTAGAGTGAGCCCTCAAAACTAGAGTAGGCAGCCCGCCTTGGAGCCATTCTAGGGTAAGTCGAGTAGAATTCTAGGGTAGATAAGGTGTCACAGTTTTTAGTATATATAGCCAAGCTCGCCGGCTTATCTGGCCGAGTGAGGCAGCGATAAAAGAGCTTTCGCTCAACTTGTTAGCTTTTAGTTTAATTCATCGCCATGGAGGTTAACCCGGAGTTACTAGCCTAGAGTTGCCGAGGCGAAGGCAGCTGACGGGCTAGATGAGACTAACTTACTCATCTAGCCGGGCCAGTAGCAGGGGTGCGATAGGCGGGGTGGGTCCTATCGTCGGCCTATTACGATATCTCCGACATAATATTAATATTAAGCAGGAATAGGTCTAAGTATTGCAGGCAAGATCAAGCTTGAGAAGAGGAGAAGAAGCAGGACCCAGCAAGGAAGCAGAGCACAAGGTAGACTCGCTAGGTTGGATGTAAAAATTCCTAGCGTAGTTTTAGTTGGGGAGACTAGAGCAAGAAATCAAGGAAAACAAGCTAAAAAAGATCTTTACAAGAAACTAGACTAAGGAGGTAGAGACAAGTACCCGGGAGAGAAACGGGAGGTTGATACTACCAAGTAATACTGCAAATTCGAGAAAAGTTTAAACTTTTTAAGCAAGCAATCTCACTTAAGGCGCCGAGCAGTGGGAGAGCCCTACGTGTTATAGAAGATAGGAACGACTGACGCCTAACTCTCTACCAAAAAAATGAGAGGATGAAGCTAGGTAGTCTTCCGAAACAGCTAAGCATCGCAGCCATGTCGGCGCGATGCTTGGGCTTCGGCGGTCAGAAGTCGGACGCCCAGCGTTCAGGAATACCAGAGAGACGTAGCATACGGAGAAACTCAGACAAGCTAAACTAGTCTTGAAGTTATACTAAGCTATAGGGACATCTCTGGGAGAACCTAAGATGAGATGAAGTATCTCATGCAGTTGAGTAGGCCACCATTGCCTAGAGTCGTTTGGCAGCACTGAGATCGAGATCACTTGCCTGAGAGGCAAGTGAAGACGATTCAGGAGGGCAGTGGTACGAACCTAGGGTGAAACAAGTTGCGGCGAAGCTGTAAAAGTAAGCCTTCACAAGCAACCTCTGTTGCGAGAATGCAGACAGGAAGCCGAGGGACCAGCTGGAGGGAGACCGGCACCTCCTAAGGAGCTATAAGCACACCCAAATTTTTAATTCCTCTCCAAAGCGGTAGATGCGCCGAAATTATTTTCTTTTTAGCTTAGCAACTAAGAAAAAAAAATAGGTGGCAACGTACAGAGTTGAAATAATTACTTCAAAGCAGGCAGAGCCGAACCAATACCAGTGGCTATGGAGCCTGAGGAAGTATAGGCGGAAGCGAGGTACTAAGGATAGCAGAGACATAAGGAGAAGCAGTGAAAAAAAGATTGGATCTGGACAGAAATACGAAGTAGGCAGTTGAAGCTTCACTGCTAATTTATTTCATATTTCTACTCTAAGGTCATCCGAGGATAGCTACATACTCCTCTAATCTCAAGACATCCGAGCCAGGAAGTCTGTCAATACTATAATCATGAGGAAGGCAGAGCAGCCAGCATGATATGTAGAAACTTCCTGGCGGACAACGCAGGACTAAGACGGCATAGAACTACAATAGTGAGAGTAGAGTCCAGGCTATAATAGGCCAAGACTCTCACAAGCAGATATTGTAGTTTATGTCGCACCAAGACAAAAGAATTCGGCCCCAAGCGAGGGGTCAAGGTTGGAGAGTGAGAGAGCCAACAGGCAGGAAGCAGAAAGGAAATTTTAAGACAAGAATCTAAGAGAGAATTATGAAGATCACAATTTTGGTTGATCATATCCTACAAGTATTTATTAGACCGTCAGGCGGCACAAGAAGCAACTAATCATAAGAGAAATGCCGCGGGCGTCGCGACGAGAGCCGGCAGGGATAGACGCTACAACTTGAAGCAGCGTCCACGGCGGCAGGATGAGTTCTGGTATGAAACAAGTGAACCAGACGCATTTGCTGTGCGCACTGTACACTGCCGTAACGGTCGCCAAAATAGTGCGAAAATTGCGCCTACTTACAATATGTGTACAGTACGATCCAACACGGAGCCGGAGACAGAAATAGCACCAAAGCCACCCGATGATTATTTCAGGAGATTGCATCTGGGATTTCGACGCTGGGGTGGATTTTGGAAGATTTTAAGAGAAGACGATCGGAAGTAGCCGGACAGTATGAGAAAAGACGCACAATCAGACGAGTACAACGCGTCGGATATTTTGGACGCAGTTGCGTCTCTGGATGCAGTCACGCCTCACTGCAGTCCACTCATAACAGTGCAGTACGGTACCAGCCGAATCTTTGATCGTAGTTGCAAGACGCTGTTTGGCAGGAACAACCTTTAGCTCAAGAGGTGCAAACTACTAAGCAATGAAGATGGCCGTGCTCGAGAGCCAGAAAAATATGAGACACTAAGAGAGTAGGACTGGCATCGAGCGGCCGAGGTGATGGAGGAAATTGTGCCAGCAAGGAAGCACAATTTCCTCCCAGTACGCCATCACTCATTATCGTACAATTAAGAGACCACGGCAGAGGGGATGCAGTAAGATGGAAGCAATAAGGAAAAGGACCATTCTCATCTAGATCAGAGTCCAACATGGCCACGACCTCCTGAGACCTCTTGGAGATCACACCACCATTTGGCAGGGTCAACGGAGGTCACAGCCATGATAAGAAAAAGACACGAGAAGATTGGGAAAATTAGAAGACAGACATGAAGCACAGAAAACGTCCACTAAGCTCCTAGCTCTGATGCAACTAGGGATTTATTCAAAACTCAAGCGTTAACACAGGCAGCCTGTAGGCCCTAGAAAAAGCCCATCGCATGGCTTACTCTCAAAAACCATCAACAAATTGTGACCGTCCTCGAGCCCCGACCTTCTCGCGGTCGATCACAATTCTTGATGCGATGACGGAGAGCGGGTCTCGCTCTCCGCCATTACTCATTTACGAGAAGGCAGGCGGATCCCGACCAGGATGCTTCAACAAAAAGGAGGCCCAAGAGCAGCGATACGTCAAAAAAACACTAAGCAGCTCGCATCACTCTCAGTCAAAGAGGATGCAAGTGCCGCTTCCGACCTCAGAGAGCTGGTTCAGAGCTAAATCAACTCTCTGAGGAAGCGGAGGGCACTTCTGTTAGCATCCTACTTAAGCGCAAAGAAGGCCAGCTACCAAACTCCCCTAATCTCCAGCACAGCCTTCCAAACGCCCACAACGCGCAAAAATATCAAGCAGACAAGTCATCCTCATCCGTACATCTACAGCAACTATGGTTACTACCCGCCGTTCATCCGCCCGCCACAATGTTTCACGTGCAGAGGCCGCCGCCAGCGCCGCCTTCGACGCTGCCGACGCCAATGGCGCCTCGACTGAGGCGGCAACTGAGGCCGCCCAGGAGGCAGCTACCGCCGCCCTGGCCGCAGGCGGTCCGCAGGGCGCAGAGCAGCAGCCGACGCTGTCCAGCGACGACGACGAGCCCCCGCCACTGGCATCTTCCGACAGCGAGGCAGTCGACGACGACGACTAGGTTGACGAGGACGATGACTTCGAAGACGTCGTGGTCGACATCGACAACGAGCCAGACTAACCGGCCCCCGAAGTGGCAGTCGCCATTTCCCCTCCTGGACCAAGGCCAGGCTCTGACCACGACGCCGACAACTACGAGGACGCCCTCGGGGTTGTCGGGCCTTACTCTCCCCTACCTCCCGCCGACAACGCGCCTGTCGATGGGGCGGACGACCAGCCGCCGTCAGTCGGCGCCGCTGTCACGTCAGAAAACAGCGGCGCCAAGGCGGAACAGCAGCAGGTTCCAGGAGAGCAGAAGGAGGGAGCAGAGCCCGGAGGAGGAAGACCGAGCGGCAGAAGGAGCAAGATCAAACTTGAGGATGAGGTCCAGACAGAAGGACATGCCCTAGCAGGGACTGTACCCCCTACCACAGATCGCCATGACCCGTGCCATCCTCAGAACCGCAACAGTGGTGGAGGCGCTTTCGCCCGGACTGTACCTTCCACTGTACCGCCGGTGGGACCAGTCCCGTACACGGCTCGCCAGTCTCGAGGCCAGCTCAGCCAGTTACAGGAGATGCTGGAGCGTACAGGCTCGAAATACACAATGGAGTCGTCCACTGGGAATTTTTTTCGGGTGACTGACACTATGATCGGTGACTGGGTAGAGATCCCTGCCCCACTGATCGGCGAAAGGCTACTCCAGTATGTCCGAGATCACAAGAATCACTTGCAGATCGTCACTCTCAAGGACGATCAGATCAGGACACTAAGCGGACGGGTGAGTTTTTATAACCAGAAGTTAGCTGCCACCACTAAGGATGTCGATATGGCGCAGGAAAACGAGGACAAGGCTATCCGCCAGGCCTCCAAGGCCCGGGCACAGCTGACAGCTGAGCGCCAAGACCATCTGCAGCAAGCAGAGAAGATGGAGCAATTGATCGCAGATGGCAACACCCGGTACCAGGAGCTACAGCGCACTGTTGAATCCCACCAGGCGGTAATTCAGAAGCTGAATATGAGCAGGACCGAAGCTCGCGAGGCGCGTGAGACCGCTGAAGCCAAGGGCCGACGCCTCGAGAGCATCGGGATAGAATACGAAGACCGCCTCCAGGACCATCGAACAAAGCAGGCAGAGCTGATCGCGAGTCACCAGGGGTTACTCCAAGACCTGGCCCAGACAAAGCAGGAAGTGGTGCAGGCACACGAGCAAGTGGCCATCGCGAGAGCCGAAGTCCGTCGGGCTAACGATAACATCGAGGCAGCAGATCGTCGGGCCAACAGTCAGAGGCTGCCAAGTATGGACGATTTGTCGGAATTCCCGCCGTTACCTCAGCTGGCGGTCGCTAAGCGCAATGCGTATGATATGGAACAACAGTTGGCCCGTCTAGCAGACCAGAATGAGGGATTACGCATCAAGATCAACGACGCTGCGAATTTGCGTACAAACCTAATCAGTACACTGTCAGACTGCGGTGCATATTTGAGCGAGGACGGACGGAAAACCCCTCGAGAATTGCTACTCAAGATCCAGGGGTATATCCTCCAAGCCCTCGACCAAGATTCGCAAGCCAGTCCTCCTCCGCCCGTCGATCACGCTGCTAGGCGTACTGGCGACAAGCGCCGAGCTGATCCAGTTTCGAGCCGCGCCGAGCCCCCGTCGCCTAACGATTGGTCGGAGGTCCGACACGGCTCCAAGGGTCAAGGCTCTTCAGCCGTCGACGCGGCCAGAGGACGTCCCCAGCAAGTTCCTCCTGGATCTCGCTACGAAGTCCTCGGCCGCGCGACGGATTTTCCCCAGCCCGAGGGAAGCGGGCTGAGGAGCGGCGCCAGCATCCCAGTCGCCGAGCCGGCCTTGCCACGAGGCCAGCCAACAACTCGTGGCAGGGCAAGTTCCGACGCCGTGGTGGCCGCGGCACCGCCTTGCCAGACTGCGCCGCCCTTTCCACCACAGACATCCGCCCTCTCATGGCTCGATGCTGGCGGTGCCACGAGACCCAGCCACCACCAATCTGGTCTAGCCGCTCCTGTCCAGCATGCTGCCGCAGAATCTAGGCCCTCCATGCAGCAGCCAGTACCGCAAAGTTTTATTGCGCCCGGGGGAGCCGGGCCGAGCTGGTCGTCACTCAACCAAGCAAGCGGCATGGCCTACGGAGATCCCGGCCAAGCCGCTTCCAGTATCGCTCCCGTAAGCGCCGCCGCGACCCAGAACCAGACAGCAGTCCCAGAAAAAACCCTCGAAATTCCAGCTCCCAAGTTCCGGGACGTGTCGTATTCTATCAGCAACGCAGTCAAATCCCTTCAAATTGCGGGCCACGGGGATAAAAATTTCAACGCATGCCGTGGAGCTTTCAATCGCGTGGCTGATCAGTGGGGCGTTACAGAAGATCAGCGGAAGTTATGTATGCCCTACTGCTTTACAGAAGACGCGAGCCGCATCTTCGAGGAGATCGCGAACGCACTGCCGCGGGCCTCCAGCAGTGAATGGTGGACTAGCATGCAGCAGCGGGTGTCGAATGAGGCTCAGGCACAATCTGTGCGCCAGGAATACCTCAACCTCAAAAAACGCCCTGATGAATCGATGCGCAGCTATGCCGACCGGGCCTGGCGCTTGGCGGGCAGCTTACCTGAGACTCTTTCAGAGGCTCAGGTCAAGCCACAAGTTATCAAAGGGCTGCCAGCCAAGCTCCAGGCCGCTGCCGTCCTCGCCCAGTCCCAGCCATTTGATGCCATGGTGAGCACCATTGAGCAAGTCATCGCTGCCAATTTGCACGAAGGCACCGGTGCTCACCGTGGCTCTCGCGGTCGTGAGTCCCTGCAAGTGGTAGACGAAGACGCAGCGGAGGAGTTGGCTGAGCTGCATGAGAAGCAGAGGCAGCGGTCGGAGATGTCCAGGGAGCCCAAAACCTGGACGCAGCAGGGCACAGGCACGATGGCCAGCCCTATCGGCCCCCGCGACGATGTGTTGCCGTTCGGATTTACGGCCGCGAAAACTTGTTTCAGGTGCCGCATGGTAGGGCACCTGGCCAGTTTCCGCGGCGTTGTATGCGAACGGGACCGCCAGGCCAACCCGCCCGAGCGCCCGCCCAGCCGCAAGACTCCGCCGACTAGTAAGTCCTCGAAAAACTAGTCGGGGGCGGCCCTCCCCCACCCAAACCGGAGCCAAACGTCCCCAGAAGCCCCAGGTCGCAGCCTGCCGCCGTCACCAGAACACAAGCACCCACGGCCGTACAGAAAGCCGCAGCGGGTGCCCTAGTTCGCCAAGACATTACAAGCCGGCAGCCGGCGCCCAAGCGAGCTTCCCGAGACAACCGGCGCCGCGTCCCTGCTCTCTCTTCCTCGCAAGGCAAGAAGACGGTCCGGATTGTCGTACCCGCGCTCCTCCACTCCGATGTGGTCGGCGCGCTAGACAAGTCGGGCCCTACACCTACTTCGAAATACGTAGCTACAAGTACGTCTAAGAGTAGGTCTAGCCCTAAACATACTTCTTCCTATATCGATGAGTCATGCCTGTACATCTATGATCATCACTGTGATGTTTGTCACGACAAAGGCAGTCTTTTAACACCAGAACTGCCTTTGTGGTGCGAACATCTAGCCAGAGAAGAACGAGGAGCCACTCACGAGGAATATGGCGACTTCGACGAGGACGCAGATTTCGCGGCACCCCACCAACACCTAAGATATGCCTGTGAGTTATATTTTGGAAACTACAAGCAACTAGCTATAATAGACTCTGGGGCATGGTCGCCCTGGATGTCACATGCACTTTATCTGAAGTATGGTGAAGGCCCTCTGCAACCTTGTGCAGGAGCTAATGGTGCTGATGGCAAGACTCTAGAAGTACTTGGCGAAGGCCGCACTCGCTTCACTCTGTGGGGAAGATCTTTCCTCACCAGAGTGAAGGTACTGCAATGTTTACCATCAGGGGTCCTCCTGGGCAGAAAATTTCTCATCGCAGTGAAGCTAACCCTAGATCCCTCAACGGGTCTGGGCAGTTTCAGGAGGCGCATAGACGGACAGACGCGCATTTTTTCAGGGCAAATCCTAACACCTGCCGAGGACGTGCTCGAAATAGCCGATAATGCCGACCCGTACACCCCCCTCACCAAGAGTACAGCAGATCTGGACCCCATTGTAACTGCGATCAATGAAATGAAGTTCCCTGGGATCCAGAGTGCCGACGTGCGATCAGATCTAAGAGCCCTTTTGCTTGAATACAACGGGCTTTTTAGGGGCGTGGGTCTGATCGCGGATGAGGAATTCAAGATCAACCTCAAACCCGACACTGACATCATGCGTCTTAGTCAAAAAAGACGCAGGAAGTCTCCTAGGGAAGAGGAGGTAGAACAAGAACAGTTTAAGAAGCACCTAGAAGCTGGGATCGTGGAAGAAAGCGAGTCGCCGATAGGGGTGAACAATGTGTTTGTTCCGAAGAAAACACTTGACGCCCAAGGCCGACCAGAAATACGCACCGCCAGCGACTTCCGCCCGATCAACGCAGCAACCATCAGAGACTCATACCCATTAGAGGACATGAACAAAATCGTAGAGTGGCTCTCTAAGCGAAAAGTGTTCTCCTCAATGGATATGAGAGATGGTTACTGGGGCGTGGCCCTTAGGCCGTCTGATCGATATCTAACGGCGGTCAAAACATCTATGGGCCTCATGCAGTTTACCAGAATGGCAATGGGCCTGAGAAATGCAGGCCCGTTCTACCAGAGAATAATAGAGAAAACCCTAAGGAAATATCTGTGGCAATGTGCAGTGGCATATCAAGACGATGTATCGGTAGCTACATGTGAGGAAAGAGAACACGTGGAAGCTTTAAGAAAAGTGTTCGAGCTGTTGAGAAAGAAAAATCTGAGAATGAAATTGAGCAAATGCAACTTCGGAGTCTCTAAGATGGAGGGACTAGGCTTCGAAATTGGGTACGAGCATATACTCCCAAAAAATTCCCACAGAATGGCGATGGATAATTACCAGGCCCCCAGCAACGGCAGCGAGCTGCTGTCGTTCCTGGGAGTCGTGCAATTTTTCTCTCGCCACATAGAGTGCGCGGCCGACCGCATGGCCCCACTCTATGACATGCTGAAGGGCACGAGCTGGAACAAGAAAAAGCCTAAAGCCCAGAAAATACACATCTTTGGCTGGCAAGAGAAGTGGGGCAAGGCTCAAGAAGATGCCTTTCTTGACCTGAGAGCTGAGTTAGCAAGCCCCACACGCTTGGTTGCTTGCGCGAGGGGAAAACGCAAGCGACTCATCACTGACGCTTCGGGGGTAGGTTATGGAGCAGTACTTTTACAAGAACAAGCCCCCGATGAGTTTAGCCCAGTGATGTTCCTCTCCCGCAAGCTCAAAGGACCTGAAACAAGATATACAGCAACTGAAAATGAAGCAGGCGCAATCATTTTCGCGCTTAGGCAACTCAGGTCTTACCTGGATGGAGAAAAGTTTGAAATAATAACTGATCACATGGCACTCAAGTGGTTACTAGATATGCAACACCCCCGTCCTCGCTTAGCTCGGTGGTTACTGGAGTTACAAGACTTTGACTTTACAGTGAATTATGCACCGGGAGATGGAACATTGCTAACGGTTCCGGACGCTCTAAGCCGTTACACCTTTGACGCCAGCACGATTTTATGCACTAGGTGTCTCGAAGTAGTGGGAGAAATTGATGAAGTTGAGTGGAGCGTTACATCCATGATCAAATCCCAAGTAGAAGAGTGGGGTGACTTGGAGGAAAAAGCAGCACAAGAAACTACGTGGATAGTCAACGAGGAAGGTGTTTTAGTACTGGTTACTAAATCAGGCCCCAGAGTGATCGTCCCTATCACTCTGAGGCCTGAGGCCCTCAAGAGAGTACACGGCGACGCCGATGCAGGGCACTTTGGATTAACAAGGTCTGCAGTAAGGTTAATATCTAAGTTTTATTGGCCAGGATGGAGAGAAGATCTTAAGGAGCATGTCAAGAAATGCCTAAGGTGTGAGATGGTGCGGCTAGGAAGAGCCAAGCCTCCATCACAGGCACTTATGAAAGTGTATCAAGTAACTCGCCGTTTCGAAATGGTAGCAATGGACATCATGGAACTAAGCCCGAGATCAAACGGTTACAAAAAAATACTGGTGATCGGAGATTGCTTTACGAGATTTATGGTCAGCGTCCCGATCAAGAATGACAAAGCTAAGACGGTGGCCCAAGCGCTATTCGAGAAATGGATCTCGATCTTCGGGCCACCTGAAAAGTTACTAAGCGATCGAGGAACGCAGATGGTGGGGAGCGTCATAGGCGATTTGTGCAAGTTAATTGGCACCAAAAAAGTCATGACCACAGCCCACCACCCTCAAACTGATGGCCAGGTAGAGAGATACAACAAGACTTTGGTGGATATGTTGCAAAAAGAGTTGATTAATGAGGAACAATGGGCAGATCTTGTACCCCTTGTAACCTTTCAGTACAATAGCTCTCAACACAGATCTACTCAAAAATCACCCTATGAGGCTATGTTTGGAGCTCTGCCATTCGAGATCGATCATGGCATGTTTCTCCAGTATCGCATAGACGAAACCGCCGATTCTGCACCTCTAGCAGTACGGTTACGTCGAATGCATGCTGAGTTATTTGAGATGAGCAAAAAAACGAAAAACAAGGACGCCAAAGACTACAACAAAGCAGTTAAACAGCAGAGTTACGAAGTGGGAGAGAGAGTCTATGTCTTTAATATCCTCGGCCTTACTTGCACAGGCAGGAAATTAAGACCTCCGTGGTTCGGCCCCTACGAGATCATAGAAAAGTTATCGGATCTAGGATATATGATCAAGGGTGTTGTTAATGGGACGATCGCAAGAACACATGTCAACCGCCTGCGACGAGCCAGCAACATGCATGCCGAAAGCGGGGATCCTAGGGAAGGGATGTTCCCAGACTCGTCTAGAATTTTAAGAAATTTACTTGGCGTGAGAGGCAAAGGAAAAAAACGAGAGTTTAAGTTACGATCTGTGGGGAGAAATGGGTTTGTGTGGATCAAGGAGTCCGAGGTACCCGAAGTAGTGGTGGCGGCTTACGACCTGAAGAAGACTGGCCGGCAAGCCAGAAACTAAGGCAACTGCGAGGCCACTTGTCCTAGATCTAGCTCTCAAGTGTACTACGAAGTGGGGGTTATGTCGAGGATTCCTAATTACTTCTGCGTACACTAAAAGAATTTCACTAAGGGTCAAGTCGCAAAGCCCATGAACGGTACTCTAGGGAAGTGGAATCTCGAGAGTGGCTGAGAGCCACGCATTTGCATCCGAGCCGAGGAAGAGACCAAAAGTACACGTTGCGATATTGGAGGCGTTCAGTCAGAAACCCTAAGTACAGTAAGGGCGGGAAGGAGTATTAGCCACAGAAGCTTAGACTGTACTCAAGATTCACGCTCAAGTCACTATACTGTACTGTAGGACTTAACCCACTGTCTTCTGTCTCTACATACAAACTTAAGTTCATCCATCCACACCCACAAGATCATTCATCCATGGCATCAAGTTCAAACCAGCGACTTCTTTTTGGTCCTAGCCAGCACTTTAAGCAGTGCTGGAGGAATAAGGTCGACTTCTATGAAGCGGTTGTGGGGATCACAAGTGACCCTCAATGAGGAGCCCGTCCTCCCTAAAAGAGATCACCAAAGGAGCAAATATGATGATTTGCGGTGATATTAGGGGGTGCGGGAATGGAAGCAAGACGGGCTTAGAGTGAGCCCTCAAAACTAGAGTAGGCAGCCCGCCTTGGAGCCATTCTAGGGTAAGTCGAGTAGAATTCTAGGGTAGATAAGGTGTCACAGTTTTTAGTATATATAGCCAAGCTCGCCGGCTTATCTGGCCGAGTGAGGCAGCGATAAAAGAGCTTTCGCTCAACTTGTTAGCTTTTAGTTTAATTCATCGCCATGGAGGTTAACCCGGAGTTACTAGCCTAGAGTTGCCGAGGCGAAGGCAGCTGACGGGCTAGATGAGACTAACTTACTCATCTAGCCGGGCCAGTAGCAGGGGTGCGATAGGCGGGGTGGGTCCTATCGTCGGCCTATTACGATATCTCCGACATAATATTAATATTAAGCAGGAATAGGTCTAAGTATTGCAGGCAAGATCAAGCTTGAGAAGAGGAGAAGAAGCAGGACCCAGCAAGGAAGCAGAGCACAAGGTAGACTCGCTAGGTTGGATGTAAAAATTCCTAGCGTAGTTTTAGTTGGGGAGACTAGAGCAAGAAATCAAGGAAAACAAGCTAAAAAAGATCTTTACAAGAAACTAGACTAAGGAGGTAGAGACAAGTACCCGGGAGAGAAACGGGAGGTTGATACTACCAAGTAATACTGCAAATTCGAGAAAAGTTTAAACTTTTTAAGCAAGCAATCTCACTTAAGGCGCCGAGCAGTGGGAGAGCCCTACGTGTTATAGAAGATAGGAACGACTGACGCCTAACTCTCTACCAAAAAAATGAGAGGATGAAGCTAGGTAGTCTTCCGAAACAGCTAAGCATCGCAGCCATGTCGGCGCGATGCTTGGGCTTCGGCGGTCAGAAGTCGGACGCCCAGCGTTCAGGAATACCAGAGAGACGTAGCATACGGAGAAACTCAGACAAGCTAAACTAGTCTTGAAGTTATACTAAGCTATAGGGACATCTCTGGGAGAACCTAAGATGAGATGAAGTATCTCATGCAGTTGAGTAGGCCACCATTGCCTAGAGTCGTTTGGCAGCACTGAGATCGAGATCACTTGCCTGAGAGGCAAGTGAAGACGATTCAGGAGGGCAGTGGTACGAACCTAGGGTGAAACAAGTTGCGGCGAAGCTGTAAAAGTAAGCCTTCACAAGCAACCTCTGTTGCGAGAATGCAGACAGGAAGCCGAGGGACCAGCTGGAGGGAGACCGGCACCTCCTAAGGAGCTATAAGCACACCCAAATTTTTAATTCCTCTCCAAAGCGGTAGATGCGCCGAAATTATTTTCTTTTTAGCTTAGCAACTAAGAAAAAAAAATAGGTGGCAACGTACAGAGTTGAAATAATTACTTCAAAGCAGGCAGAGCCGAACCAATACCAGTGGCTATGGAGCCTGAGGAAGTATAGGCGGAAGCGAGGTACCAAGGATAGCAGAGACATAAGGAGAAGCAGTGAAAGAAAGATTGGATCTGGACAGAGATAAGAAATAGGCAGTAGAGCTCTGCTGCAAAAATTATTTTTTATCTCTACTCTAAGGTCATCCGAGGATAGCTACACACTCCTCTAGTCTCAAGCAATCCGAGCCAGGAAGTACGTCAATACTATTATCATGAGGAAGACAGAGCAGCCAACATGACATGTAGAGACTTCCTGGCAGACAGCGCAGGACTAAGACGGCATAGAACTACAATTGTGAGAGTAGAGTCCAGGCTTGAATAAGCCAAGACTCTCACAAGCGAATATTGTAGTTTATGCCGCACCAAGACAAGAAAGATTCGGCCCAAGCGTAGGGTCAAGGTTGGAGAGTGAGAGAGCCAACAAGCAGGAAGTAGGAGGAGTTTTAAGACGCAGGAGCTTAAGAAGAATATTTTAATTCTGTTTGGTCAAAAACCTACCATAATTATTATATTGAGCAGCCAAAGAGAGTGCCAGCGGCACGGGGGTTGCTCTTCTACACCAAGCGACTCCCAAGAAGGCAAAATGCCGCCGGCATTCTCGTGAAACATCGCGGGGAGAGGAGCTGCCGCGCTTGCCGTTCCGCCAGAGATGCGGAGGCTTCAGCTCGAACCGCATCCACGGCGGCAGTGCGGAGTTCAGCACGTGACATGCACGGGGAGCGTGATGACTGTACGCACTGTACACTGCTGTAACGGTCGCCTAAACACGAGGAAATGGGCGGTTGTATACAGCATGAGTACAGTACGATTCTCCCCGACCAGGAGACAGCTGAGTGCCAGGGAAGCCCTAGTCCAATCAGGCAGATCGGATCTGAAGTTACGACGTGGGGGCGAAAATCGGACCATTTTAGAGGGAGGCGGAAAACATGGGCAAACCAAAAGCGCAGGAAGGCCACAGAATAAGGCGAACATAACGCGCTGGATATTTCCGAGCAGTTGCGAAATTGAGTACAGTCACGGCTCTTTGCGGTACGCAACATACAGTGTAGGCCGTATCTTTGATACTGCTCCAGAAAGCATTGGTTTGCAAACAAATTTCTCAATCCAGCCTTCAGATTTTGCGGATGAGGAGCGCTTAGATACGTAGAAGGCCGTTCTAAAACCTCTCGCATTACACAAAACTATGCGGAAGTCGGGGCTAACGACGTTGAGGGCGCGACGACGGAGGAAATTGTGCCAGCAGGGGTGCACAATTTCCTCCTCGCTTCC
>JAUKWF010000092.1:0-16870 GCA_032356525.1 Eutonina indicans
TTTTATAACCTGCCATTTCTAGACTGTTTTGCAAATATTACATAGTGAAATCTTAATCGACAACGTCGTGTCTTGTTTTATTTATAAATAGGAGAACTCTTGCATATTATTTCAGCTTTGTTTACTTATACCAATTTTTCTTGGTTCACCAAATTAAATTTCCGCCAAATTTAATATATTTCGTTCAGCCAAATCCGCCAAAATTTCTTCCCTTCTTTAGGTATATTATGCCCATAATTTCCTGTTATTATATCTTAAATATTCATTTTATCATGATTTTGTAAATTGTTTTAAAAAAGTAAAAGAAAAATTATGCCTTTATTAAATAGAACTAACAGAAGCCTAATAGGTTGCAGATGAATCCTTGGTATTCGATTTAAAAGATACCATTATTGGGTCAACATTCTTATAACAATGTCCTTTACGAAAACGACGGTATATGCGGCCCAAAATACCTTTACAGTGCATTATTATAAAATTTTCTTACCTTTGCAGTGCAAAAAAAAATCACCGAAAAAAGACCTTTATAGTGCAAAAATATGTGAATGTCACTAATACCCGACGCTCGCGCTTCGCTCTGCGAGGGTAAGAAGATTTAGCGACAAAGGGTTGGCCTTGGTAGCTTTTGACCTCAAAACGCAAAAATAAAATTCCTGAAAAATAATATTTTATAATTTTGTAGGATTCCTTCCTTCATTGTTGAATTCAAACATAAATCCACAAAATTTGATAATTTTTAGGTCTCAGTCGTGATATAGTTGCCAGTGGCGGGCGGATCCAGTGTGAGGCTCAGGCTTAAGAGTTTTGTGAGAGTTAACGATTTTTTAAATACAGTTTCCTCTCCTCCTGTAGTTGAGCCTCACTTCTGAATCCGCGACTGGTTTCTGACCGCAAAATTGGCTTTTTTTGCAAATCAACACGAAAATGAAGCTTCATTTCGCCCGAAATTAAAATGCTCCCCTCTGCGGAGGAGAGTATCTTATTGAAATATCAAACAGTGTTTTGATTCAATAAAGAACACTCTATCGCAGAACACAAACTTTCCATTTCGGGCGAAATTAAACTCCATGTAAAGGCCCTCTTAGTCTTGGAGTTCAGTTGCCACTTTAAATAAGCATGACAAAAATGTTAGGCTTTAAGATGATATCGGGGAATCGGGGAAGTAACAATAAACAAATAAACACCACAATTTTGCAGTACAAAAATCTTTTAACAAGGAACTGAAAAATTTATAAGTAAAAAAAAAAAAGCTACGAAAGCACAAAATGTTGTTAAATTAATACCTAATTAATACCTAAATTTGTAGTATATAATTCTTATATATAATATAAACTTATATACGCAATTTTTTTAAAGTTTATATACTAGTACATGTGCAACATGAATCCCAACATAGAGGATGTCCTTATTACTTACTTACATAATTCGAAATTTTTATTATTCGGACAATTTTTATCCCCTTATTACTTGTTCGAATTATACAGAATGACACAGGTATAGGTCGGCCGTAAAAAAAGTATCAATGTACATCACACCTAGTTATAAATAATTTCGAAAACTAAAAATTAAATTTTGAAATTACAAATTTAATTATTGAATTAAAATCTCAAAATTGACTGCAATTTGCACCACCAGAAAGAAATCAATACTGCAATACGTAATTTGGCAAAAGGAAGTAAGTGACATGACAAATTTTACATACTTCCCTTTGTTGATTTTATATAGAAATTTCTTGTTACATACTTCCTTTTACTTAGCTTATCAATGAATTGGGTACAAAAAACGTCAAAAAATATTTACGATTAAAGGATGTCAAATAGCCAAAAAAGAAGATTTGTCCAGAAATCTCAAAATTATATAAAATTTTAGGATACAAGTTGATACTTTTATACCGGCAACAGCAAAGTCTAAAGTAATTAATTTTTTAATTTCTCCCAAAAGAGTGATACATTTATAACGAGACTAATTTAAGCGTTTTAGCGAGTTTTTGCTGTTTTCGCAAAAAAATAACCTAAATTCATCGTCGAATTGCGAAAAATCGATATTGGCTAAATCGACATTTTCTCTTAAAAAATAGACACGAAATTTTTGCGAAAAAATCATTTGCCAAAATTTCTGAAATTGCGATTCACTAAAATAAATCCAAAAAATGTCAAGAATTTTCTGACTTCGCTAAAATTAGTCTCGCCTAAACTCCTCAAACTAAAAGTAACAAATTTCCTCACAAGGAAAGCGAACGGTGATAAAAAAACACTATAATTAATAAACTTGATATAACTAATCAGTTTATGATTCCAATCGACTGTCTTCGCTTGAGATTCGCGAGTTAATGAGTCTAAATATTTAGGGCGTTATACATAGATATATAGATATAAAAACCATTAACAGATGTACAAGAACTGTAAGGTAAAGCATTATTAACAGAACAGGATATTATTATAAAAAAAGACAACTGTGGCGGTGGATCAAGGGTGAGGCTCAACTAGTGGAGGAGGACTTTTTAAATATAGTTTTCTCTTCTCCTATATAGTTGAGCCTCACATTTGTATCCGCGACTGGGCATTATTTTCTTTTAACGTAAAGAGCAAATCAACACAAAGATTATCGAATTTTACCTGCACCGCAAGAGAACCTTTATTAAGTTCACTGATAACGCCATTGAGTTTTGTTCATATTAACCGGATAAAAAATGAAATACTCCGTTTAATCTTTGAAAACTCATGGAAAAAAAACATTAACAAATGTCACTGGTGAGATTCGATCATTTCTAACCGTGCCTCGGTAAATATCCCACTGTGGAAGCCAAAATATCACCTTAGGATTTTTTCATGTCTAAACTAATTCCAAAAAACAGCCACATGGCTCTAAACGGTAGCAGCAAAATATTTTGAAATTTTAAAAAAATTTGAAATTTTGAAAATTTTGAAAACGACCGCCTTGCGTGAAGAAAAGAATACTCTTAGGTCTACAGAAATGTCTTCTCACGGAGGAGGAGGAGTAGTAGTAGTACCAAGTGAAAACTAATACGGTCTCCGCTTTAGCTGCTACCGTAACAAGTTGAAACGCCAGTGCTTTTACTACGTTAAAACAATGGGAAACATGTGGTATATACCTCTTTATTTATGTAACAATATCCATAAATCACAATCAACGTCAAATATAAACTTTTTCATTTCCTTATTTACACCTAGGCGGATCTAAAAGTCTGGCAACAATTTTAGGAGATGAGAAAATTTATATGCAGATAGACAGCTTTTATCTTTTTATTCATTCTGCTATGACCTCTAGATTCGCCCTTGACTTGTCTTCATACAACGTTCATACTACGTCCATACAACAACGTTTAGAGTGCCTTTTTATAGCGACTATAGAATGTATGAATTTAAAAACATTGATACAATTTACGTGTTTCTAAAATCAAATCAATCTTTACGTGTAATGGCATTCCCTTCTAAGCGGCTGACATGTTAAAAGGAAGAACACAGGAGTTTAAATTAACCGAATTTCACCAATAATTCGCCACTTGATTCATCAGACGTTATTCTTTTACGGAAAACCGAGAGCCTTTTTTATACGCCAGTAACTCGCTATCAATTTCAGGAACTGACATCTGACCAGAGAATTCACTTTCATTCTTCATCAACTGAAATCTTTCACGTAGAAGAAACACAAATTCAAATACCAGAGAATTCGCCACCATTTTCCATCAACTGAAATCTTTCACGTAAAAGAAACACGAATTCAAATACCAGAGAATTCACTATCTTCGTCTTCATCATCATCATCATCATCGTCGTCGTCTTCATCATCACTATCATCCTCTGTTTCGTCCTCGTTATCAGAATCCGACCATCTCCTCCGTAAACCATTTTCTCCCATTTCGTCGTCGTTGTCGTCATTGTCGTCGGAATCACGTGACGTGATGCGCACTTCTACTCTGGACGATCGTCTAGGTAGACAAATGGAGAAAATGTAAACTACAGTGGAATCTCTCTCGAACTCGCAAGGGACTAAAAAATCTGTTCGAGATAGAGAAAGTTCGAGATAAAGAGATAAAAATATCCTAGAGAGCACACAATATTCGAGCTTTTTGTTAGAGATAGAGAGAAGCTCGAGATAGAAGGGAGTCGAGATAGAGAGATTCCACTGTACAATATAAAAACGATGTCATATTTATTTTCTGTTACGCTTTTTCAATTTTTTTATAATCTAAAAATTAATCAATAATCTAAAAATTGAACGGAGGAAATTTATCTCATAGTTTCACAAAATCAAGCCTGTGATTCCTGCGATTAATGCACCCAGGAAACGGTGCGATATCAGCAAATAGTCCAAAGAGTGTCAATTGCCCTTAAACCCTCCTTGGGTTATAAAGGGCTAAATAAAAGACAACAAAACAATAAACTTACTTCTTTCCTGATCCTTTCTCTGCCTGTGAAAGATAAAAAAATATTAATAATTAAGCAATGAACCGCAAATTCAAACACAGAGCACCATTTGGAATATGGAACACCACAATTGCCAGTTTATAATGATGCTTATCGTTGGACGGAAAAATATCTGCAATCTGATTGGTTGAGAGGAGCAACATATATCCTATATCTCATATTTCACCAGGTGAAATATAACCGCGTCGTCTTTTAGGGGCCTGGTAAAGCGAGATAGTCGAACCGGTTCAAAACAAAAACATCGGATGCAACAAAACAAGTCGTTCGTTCCTAATTTTCCCTATATTTTTCTCGCCTAAAGGCTCGAAAAATATCGGAACTCAAAAAATATATCCATATTGCACTCTAGCCCATGCGATAACTAGTACTTATCAAATAAATTTGAAATCAAAATTATCCCTCATTTCTCTTCTTTAATTAAACACTTTCAAATTTGGTTTAGTGGTGGTGGTTGGAGAGGGCGGGTTTTGTTTCCGCCTTTTGTATCATATCTTTGTCTTTGTTTGGTAATCATTCTCTTTTGCCCCTTAACTTTGGTTCAGTGGTGGCGGTTGGAGAGGGCGTATTTTGTTTCCCCCTTTTGTATCATATCTATAGCTTCACTAAATTCTCAACCCAAGAGCGGGACTCCTGTTCATGCTATCACCACATTTATGTTTTCGCAGAGGAAAATAATATATCACTTTCAGATTTTAGCCGAAGTAAAATGAAATCCTGTATCCATCAGGCAACACCTTACCTTTGAATCAGTGGTGGGCGTTGGAGAGGGCGGGTTTTGTTTCGCCTTTTGTATCATGTCTATAGCTTTGTTAGGTATTCCAATTGCCAAACCAATGGCTGCAATGTTGGAAACAATCTAAACATATAAAACAAATCAAATATAAATAAATATAATATAAACAAATTGTGTTATTTTTTACTCAAATAAAACTATGGCGGATAAATGTAATAAATATAATATATATGGAAAGATATAACGATCTTTCACGACTAAGAATTTACAAATAAATACAAATGAACCCAGGACATATAATTAATTATGTGTACCAAAAATTAATTTTTTTAAAAACCATTTATTGAAAATAGTATACCGGAATTGACACGGGAATACTTAACATGATCAGTATATGGCTTGCCAGGACAGCCTCCATGAAAATAAAAGTATGAAAATAATGTCTACCCTTTATTTCTTTTTGCATACTAGATCAAAGTTCAAAGAATATTTTTATGAACAGATTGCCTGATTCCTTAAGGAGTAAAAAGAATTTGACTGAAAAATAAATTTGAAGAAAGTGAAGGGCCCGTGTAAGTACAGTGGAATCTCTCTTTCTCGAACTCGCAAGGATAGAGATAGAGAAAGTTCGAGATAGAGAGATAAAAATAGCTTAGAATGTACGCAAGTTTAGAAGCTTCGAGAAGTTCGAGATAGAGAGATTCCACACTGTATTCAAAAAAAGTTGTAAAAAGAACGTCTACCATCTTTGATTAACTAACCTTGGTGAAACAATTCTTCAACTTTTTGTCTGTTGCTAAGCCAGCCACTAGGTCGTCAGCGATACCCCAATCCTTAGAACAAAAAGAAGAAGAAATACACTACACGGATCCGTATCCGAGTGGTTAAAGAGCTGGACTCACAATCCAAGGGTTCCCAGTTCAACGACACCTCGAGGCTTTCCGTGGTGAAAATCGCTAATCACTGCTAACTTTATAAGGCTCCTCGTAGGTGTTTCACGGGATGAGTGGCCTCAAGTGAAAACAATTACAGCACTATAATTTGGTCTGGGTTATCTGGACTGGCCACTATAAATATAGAACATTAGATAATATTACATTACATTAAATATTGACATAAATTAAGAAGTCTCAGTGTCTATAATTAATATCTTAAACTTTACCTGTAACCTTTATAAACAAATACAACACTATAAATAATGAAAATCGTATTTAGTTTACCTGTGCAATATTTTCCACAACAAGGAAAAGTTCTGATAAGCCACGAATAACCGGCGAAATAAGAGCAAGACTCGTTCCTGAAAAACATTAAATAGTAATTGATGCTGTGAAATCTAACCATGTTATAATAAGCAGAGAGGTGAAGCAGGAGGAAAATCATCAAGTACGCACACTAAAAATCTCAAGGATTTCAAACATAAAGGAGTGCCCACTTAATTTAATCGCTCATTTTTTGTCATAGTTAATAAACCATACAAAGTTTTAGTTATAATTCGAATAGTACCAAGGTAGCCCAAAAATTCACTGAAACGTCATATCAGTGGTGGATTCCCAATAGGAGTGTTTTTAGAGAAAACACTTCCAATAAGTGATTCTTGAACCATCAGTACACAAAGTCATTTCAACGCTCAAACAACGTCCATCAGGCCCTATTCTAGAAATAAAGAGCGTCCGACTACCGGACGCTTCTTTCCTGAAATCAATCACAAAATTCCCTTTCTTTCAGAAAAAAGCTTAATAAAATAATGAAGATTTTGTCTATAAAGTCTGCCTTTTACATGTCCTTTCCATATAGAATAGGACCTGTCCCTACAACGTTACAAACGTTATATGGACGTCAATTCAACGTTGAATGATTGTTGTGTGGCTGCTGGGAAGAATAATTACCTGTATCAGATTCTATGGAGCTGGTGTAGAGTGACCACAAAGGACGTAGCAAGCTCAAATTCAAATGGTTCTTCTCGGTAGCCGGTTCAGTGTCTTCGCCAAACAACGATGGATCCCTGTAATTTTAAAGTAAGCAACAAAAATATAGATTTGAACTCTTTTTTCATTTTCGCACCAAATATACCCTGATATATATTGGAAAGATACATATACGAAATGTTGACCTATTTCTTAGTTTGTTTTTATAGCTGCTGATTTTCTTTATATTGATTTAGATTGTAGCAGCGCATTTCAAGAGGAGAGTGAACGGTAATTAAAAATCCATTAAATGTAATATTTTGTGAGAGTTAGTGAGTTTCTAATCATTGTTTACACTCCTCCTGAAATTTTGCTACACCCCTGAGTCCGTCTGCCTCTGTACTAGAAGCGTACACAGGTAACAATGAATCGAGAAACACTATCAATGACTTCTTCTTACCCAGAAGCGATTTGAAGTATCCGAAGTAGAAGACCAGTTGCCATCAGACGTTGTTGTCCAACTTGGTCGCACGCCACAACTATCAGCCATGACCATAGTTGTTTCAATGGTAGTCTCCTGATGAAAGAATGGAACATGTAAAGTGAAAACAGTACACCGTTTGTTAGCATTAAATATAACTAACAATTCCTGCAACTAAAGTTTTCCGTACGAAAGTATGTTAACTGAATTTGGTTTAAATTAAGGCATATTTTTTTTCTCGTTTGTCGTTTTCCAAACTCGTTTTAGAGACTTTCTCATCGGTAATGTGTTTCTTTTTTTGTGTGCAGGTATTGTTAGTTAGATTAACTCTAGAGGCCTTCCTAGTTTTGACAGCCATATTATTTATCAAAATCTCCGTCCACATTATACGAAAATTAGGCACTGTATATTGAAATGAAAGTAACAATTCATTTTAACCAACTTTAAAGTCTCATTCAGAAGACTTTGTATTCGAATGAGGTAAAATTCTGATATATGTCAGGTGCAAATGCAATTTCCCCGACATTGCTAGTTTCCAGTGTAACCCTTTTTCCATATGCGAATTTGTCATGACAACCAAATCCTAATTTATCAAAACTTAGTAGAAATTCACTTGAGAATCTTGTTTTAGAAAAAATCTACTGATGGTAAATGAAAAGTTTACTGAAAATTAGCAGAGCCTCTTTTACAGTAGTACCTACCTTGCAAACTGAAGATCTTGCGCAAGTAATGCACTCAATATACTACAACCAGTTTCAAACCTAAAACAAAAATGTTCATACAGTATAACCTCTGAATAGCGAACACCATCGGGAGAAAATATTTTGTCCGCTAATTAGAGGTGTCCGCTAATTGGAAACTTTTGCATTTTTGTTAAATTTTTGAAAATTTGGTAACTTTATGTATGAATTACAGACAGGAAACAGGCATTAGGGTAACTTTGACTCAAGGGAAAATAAATCTATCGTTGGACATGTTCCTCATGATCCCCAATACTGCCATTGAAGTCTAAGTGATTGGCAAAAGAGTAAAATCGTGGGGGTGGCTATGGGTTGAAAATTCCAGTTATTTACCGTTTTGATGGCGCAGAAAAACTGGTCAATTCTTTGGATAAAAAAATTTCAGTAATTAAGAATGAGCTGATGAATAAAACTGCTAAATGTTTGAAATAAAAAATGTTTTAAAACAATGATGTTTATTTTTGTCTTTGTCCGCTAATTAGAGAATAAAAAAGGCTAAATATGCCTTTCCGTGCACAGAAAACTGTCCGCTAATTAGAATGTCCGCTAATTACTTCTTCGCTAATTAGAAACTTTTCCATGAGAGTATGACCAGAATTCCGCCGGGGAAAAGAAATCTGTCCGCTAATTAGAGGTGTCCGTTAATTGGAGGTTAAACTGTATTTATTTTTATCTCTCTCTAGTTTACAAAGTGTAAATGCTTAGCTAAAAACATAGGCAGATGAAAAAATCTAAATAACCATGTAAACATTCCCGCGCACTTCACGGTATTTATCCGATTTCGCGTCATTTCAACAATTTGACCATGTGATATCGTAATTTTCACATAGTTTATATATCTGCCCCTGCAAAAAAAAAATAATTAAAAACCAATAATGCTTAAAAAAATAGCTATACCTTCCTAGTTGACCGCCAGTCACAGTAAACCTCCATCCCCAGTCTGTATTACTGCTGTCCGACGTGAAACGATAGTACACTGTGTCTCCTATAGAAAATTTGAAAATGAATCTGTTAACTAGCCGTTTACATACTCGACACAAAAAGAAATGTCAGATCCTATAGCATAACCAAAAAAAGAGGTGATATTTGAAGAATGTTGTTTGTTGAGCGATGATTTTCTAGCAGTTATCTAGCAAATGAATTCAAACAAGCAAGGAACCAAATTTTGTCTGAATTATATACGGTTAAAGTTAAACAGCACAACTGTGAGAGATCTTACTCCAAAGGACCAACGACTTTGGTTCGAAATAACACAGGTCAAGTTAAAAGAAGTCTATATAGTATTTATTTATGTATAAGATAAGGATAAAATATTTAGCGAGAAGTTTAACAATGGTACTTACCAGGCATTTCGAAATCATGCCAACCATTAGAACCACTGAATAACCTTCGGTTTTGCAAGAAGTTTGTCGAAGACGAGATCAACAGTTCATCGCAATTGTGTTCTGTCGAACATCTAAAAAAGAAGAAACATATTGTCTTTAAAATTTAAGGAGACGTGGTCAAGTGTTTCGTGGGGATATATGTGACCTTCAAAGCGATTTGGAGTACATAGATTTAGACCGGTCAAGAAGCGGTACAATTTTTTGACCGCTTCGTAACCGGTCAAAATACGCAGTCGTTGATCGATCAATTTTACCGGTGCAATATTGGAATTAAGTGATTGGTTGTTGATCGGTCGAAGAAAAAAATTGCATCAGTCATTTAATTTGTTTGAACGATCAACGACCAGTCAAATGCACCGATTCTTGAGCGGTCAAAATCTATGTACTCCAAATCGCTTGGAAGGTCACATTATTGAAGAATATATCATTAGAAGATAGATCATGCACATCAACATAAACAAACCTGGAAGATCCCATTTAGACTATAGATAGATCATGCATTTCAACAAAAAAATAAACTGCACTGCTTGGAAAAAACGTAGGCTGGTACGAGCAATTACTTAAAGAATTCCAGCTTAACGACGTTTTGTTTTTCAAGCATAAAGAAGTCAAAGAGTTTAGAACTAAGATTCCGGGATTCAGAGCGCCAATATTCTAGGATGCATTTACACCTTAACTAAGGACCATGACAATTTAATAATTAAATTGCAGTTTCAAGATTTTGCGACTTGCATAATTAAGATTTAAAGGTTGCTCCGCGGAGGAGTTGAAAAAATTTATTCCACGGTCCAGACATGCTTTTGTCTCAACAAATTTTGACAGAAACATTTTTAAACAATATATACCTGTCATCGAATTTGATAAACAAACTTGTTGCTCCTGAAATGTGAACTTTGTCCTAGAAAAATGTGAAATCACAAATATTAAAAATGTCAGCAAGTACCATAATAAAGAATTTACCATTTTGGTATTTACTCTTTTTTATAAACATATAATACTTATATATATAAGAAAGCATACGAAGTCAAGACGAATATATTTTTCAAAATCAGTATATTTAAGGTGTTATTTTTGCAGTCCAGCCCTTTTATGATTTCATATCAACATAAACATCTACATATGAAAAGTCATACAGCAACATCTCACCTCGACTTTAGAATTGTTTTTGTATTTGTGCTCCGATTCGCGTGTTTCCGACGCTAGCCTGGCATCACCCATACATTGGACAGCTGACAAGGCTAGTGGCTGAACAAGTGGCTTTGTACAGCATCGGATGAAGTTGTGAACAACCTTAAAAAGGAGGAAATTAATGAAATAATGTATATATTAATGTATATATTCATTTTTCATTCAAGTGGCACCCTTTGTTGGATGTTCTTTATAAAGCGGACATAGTCTACTTGAAGAGTAAATGTCTTCATATCTACAGGGTATCCGGAAAAAAACGTAGATTTAGTATATTTTTTATTTTTAATTTATGCAGGATTAAGTCACAAAAAGTCCCAAAGGACTTAAATAAAAGTGAATTGAGTGACAATTAATTCGAAATACCTTTCGATACATTTTAATTGCTATTAACAATCATAAACCGAACTAATTGCTTTTGTAACACAAGGAGAAATTTTTATGTATTTTTATCACAATCGTGTGCTTCAACAAAAGAATTTTGTATCCTGCATAAATTAAAAAACCTACTAAAGAGAGCAATAACAGTCGATACTATTTTTCCGGATACTCTCTATAGTTTGTTATCTATGCATGTCAAACTATTATGCATTATTAAAGAGTCTAAGCATCCATCCTCAAGCGGGCTTACAACCGCACCATAAAATTTATATTTTGAAAATTACGACACTTTCAAGTCACGAAAATTTATAACCGACAACAACCGACCACGAAAAAGCTCGACGAACTTTTAACCGAAAATGTCTAGAAAAAAAACAAAACAAACCTTTTGGAATTGGTCTTTGCTCTCTCCACTCTGTATTAGATCTAGTAATCCAACTATGCTGTGGGGGTTGATATTGTCCAGCATTTCGGACACGATTCCTTCGGACAAAGGCCAACTTGCGAAAAGCCACCCAACAAGGTGGCGGGCGTAACCAACCGCAACCGCGTGGTTCAGCTACAAATATAAAAGTATTGTCTCTCTCTACTAAATAATACTTTATTTTCAGAAACTTTCGCGATTTCGTCATAAATTGGATTTCTACTTTTCTAAAAACCTACAAAGAGGATACCGAATTGGTACATTAGTGGACTTGCATTCAAATATATGGCGCGAAAGAACTGTAAAAAAGGGAATGAGTCAAAAATATTTTTTTTGTGGGCATTTAATTTCGCGAATTTAGGATCCATTCGCGAAAGTCGCGTAAATTTCTTCCCGCGATAAATTTCTGACAATAAAGTAGACTCTCAAATAGTAGACAAATCTGATTAGCTGTTATAAAATTATCGTTAAGAAGAAATCTTGTTTAAATTATCACATGGTAAAATGATCATATGGTTAAAAAAAATTTCCTTTCATCTGGAGCTTTTTTTGCTTTCGTTTCTTTGAAGTTTATCGTAGTAGGATACAAATGTTTTGTGTTTAATGTCATATTTCAAATACAATTGACAGAATGTTTTATACATGGCCAACCAGAATGGGCTTCTCAGTATAATCGACACCATAAATAATTGTTTTTGTTGCTAGTTTTATATATATGTTCTACAAGATAATATCAGTAGACATTCCTAGTTGCTAAAGTTATAATACGCAACGTTCAGGTTGAAAAAGTAGATTTTCAGGTACGTGTAATCGAGTCTTCCAGGTGGAATCTTTGAGGCTTTTAAACACGTGTCCGTACGATTGCAACTGCACCTTCGTCTTGTTCTATTGTTCCTTCTTTGTGATATTTTTGATTGGTTAATAATTATTATTGATTATAGTGGATACCCAGTCTTAAATTACTATCGATGATCATAAATCGTACAACCAGCTGGATTCCGGCGATTTATGTGGCCTAGTGGTTAAGGAGCTGGACTAAGAATCCAAGGGTTACCCAGTTCAATGCTTCCTCGAGGCTTTCAGTGGTAAAAACCGCTAATAACTGCTAAATCTGTAAGCCTCCTCGTAGGTGTTTCACAGGATGAGTGGCCTCCAGTGAAAACAATTACAGCACTTATAGGTGGTCTGGGTTATCTGGACTAGCCATTATAAATATACAACATTACATTATTACATTAGATTATTTATTAGAATAAAGACCCTAACCCAACGTACCTTTTTGCTGAATTCTCGCGTATTTTCTCGGTCCTTATTTTGGAGTTCTTTCAAGAGGAGTTCTGCTGACTTGCTCCGTCGTTGTCGTAACATTGTCTAAAAATAAACGTTTAAACACAAAGGTCGCTATAACGACGACTTAAAATATTTATGGATCTCTTAATACAAAAGCTTTTGTCTACAAATTATAGAACACTAGCAATGTCTGTATTATAATCGAAACAAAGCAAGGGGGTTAATAAATTCCGTATTAATGTACAATTTATATGCACCATAAATCTGTCTAGAAGCACAAAATAGAGATATAACAATACATATTAGTCTTGAAAAATGTGACTTTTCTCTTTCGTTCATACCATTCGCAAACAGCTGTTGATATGCATTGGAAGAAAAATCCACTCAAAAAATACCTCTTTGATTTCAGCTTCTGTTAATGACGAGATCAGCTTGTTAGGATTCTCTCCACCCTCTGGTTTCGCGCGCAAATCTTTCAACTCGACTTTCTGAGGTTGGAATTTCAATATTCCCATATCTGTGGAGGAGTCGACAGCAGCAAGAAAATTCTCCGGCTCTCCATCTTCGGGCTCTTTCTTTTCCCTTTGCAAAAAATAAATCAAGTATGTAAATTTTAGTTCATTAAAAATATTTACCGATAGTTTCTTGGTCTACTTATTATTAAATTCATTTTTCATACATGATCCCCGACCGCTCATAAAATTGGCGAAATAGAAAGAAAATAATGATTTACTCGTTATGGTATTACCGAAATTTTTCTAAATTAAGGACATTTTTAGATCGTCGAAAAAGGGCTTTCCGAGCAATATTGTACAGAAAAATCGAAGCGAAAATCAGGAGCTTTTAGTTATCGGGGAAATTTCTCCGATTCGCGGAAAAGGATCATGCATAATTTATATTTCTAACATCTGAAGTTATATATCCTCCTATAGACGGGTTTCAATGTTTACGTTTTGCACTTCGCATTGCGCATGTGGGCGTTGAATTACGATTTTTTTGAGTCAAAAAACATTGTTGTTTAGGTGAGAGAGCAAGATCTACCTACAATATTTCCTCAATATACAGGATATATAACTTCAGATGTTAGAAATATAAATTATGAGGATAGGACTGTATGTCATAATGTTTTCAAATTCTGTGTATTTTGCTCATATGATGTTGAATGTAAACATAAGTAAGTATCAGGTAACAAAATTTTATCAAAAAGAAACAAATAAACAAGAACTGCAGGTCTTCAGCTAAAAGCTAATCTCTTTTGACTCCAAAACATAAGGGCCGATCGGGCCGTAATAAACAAATGACGTCACATGAAATCCGTCTATAACTTTGCAGACGATCTAGACCCGCCGCTGTCCCACCTACCATAGTTTAGCCAGTTCACGAATTTCATCTGATGGTCTGTATAAGTATACGCTGCAACCTGTCGTCCCATCAAAGCTATTAAAGTAATTAAAATGAAATGTTAAAAATTGTCTATTTGATTGAAGTAATGAGATAGCCACATGGCTCTAAACTGTAGCAGCAAATTTTTGCAATTTTTGAAAAATTTAGGAGTAATACACAGCCGAAACTAATACGGTATCCGCTTTCTTTTCTTTTTCACAAAAAATCTGAAGTAAATGTACAGTCAAATCTCTATAAAGCGGACACCTCTAGTCTTAAAGACGTACAGTTGGTAAAGGAACCGATTGACCATCTTCTGATAAAACATTTGGTTAAAATAATTGAAGATCTCTAAGGATAGACAGCAGATCAATGAACAGATTTGTAAACATAGTGATTCCACTGCACCTGTATATCGAGATTATTTGACAAACCTCGCCTAATACTGAAACTGCCCGATTATATTCCGTTTCTATCATTTGCTGTCAGCATATTATGAAACTACTATTATCGGATGTCTGACAATCGATGTCCACAACGCGCGTTTTTATACATTAGGCGAAACAAAATTAATTTGTTGTTCTACAGGCCCGACCGACCCATAATGTGGCTAAATCAAAAAAATAATAATATCGACTTTTATTTCAAAAATACATATTCCAGTAACACTTTATTCAACTAACACAAAAAAAATAGAAAAATAATTCCCTGTCTTATTTGTTTTGCGCACAACACAGCTTTATCATTTTTAAAGTTTCTCCCGACAATGGTTTTGGAGAAAAATATTTTTATTTTACCGACCCTAACTTCTCTTACGATCTGCCTGTAGAACAATAAATTAAATTTGTTTCGCCTAAGTTACCTTCTCTGTACTTCTTCGAGCAGTTTTTCCCGATCTTTTCCGAAGTGTTCATAGATAGCCCTTAAGATTGGGTATGGGCAATTGAGTGCGTCATGAATGGTCTAAAATATAAAATGTATATTAACAAGATCATTACTTGGAAGAGATAGAGATATCGTCGATTCCATCCGTAGTGTCCGTTAGTCACAGCCTTTTTATGGTATTGGAGCCCTAGGTACCTAGGAGCACCGCGACCCAAAATATGTTCCTTGGGTTGGAATCAACTAAAGAAATTTCTAAAAAGTCATGTCAACATTGCTCTGGAATTGACGATATTTACATTTAATTATGTAACATGTACAAAAAAATAATTTCACGGAAATACAAACGACTTTGAGACCGCATCTATATTTAACAGAAGAAGCGGTGTCGATGTAGTCAGTTACCCAATACAATACATTATGTGTGAAAACTGCTTTTTGCAAATATCGCTCGCTGTCACTTAAAATTGTAGCCTGCAGCCTACATCATTATAGCTTGTGCGCAGTAAGTCGATGTGACAAAAAATAAATAAAAAGGGCTGATCGATACTCAGTTTCCGGGCTAAAAGCCGACTCTGAGTAATTAGCCCTTCATATAAATGTAAGCTAACACTGGATTAATATCTAGTGATGGTACATTACAAACAACAATTAACTATGACAAACGCACCTACATAGGTACATACAATATGTTTACTCACCTCCATGCATAAACGTGTTTCGTTATCCAACCCGTCAAGCGGTGATTTTGGTTCTCTCGCGCTCGCCACCGCTGTCTCGTCTACGGTTACGGCGTCAGCAGATGCTACATCTAAACCTACGGCAGCCGATGACGATGGTGGCGTCTCCGCTTTCGGGGTCTCTGATGATGTAGTTGTACTTGCTGTATCAGCTGACGTGGAATCTTTGTCTGCAACCGTGGTAGTGATTGTTTCAGTGGTGGGCGATTGCAAGTTAAGGGTAGATGTTTTACCAGCTTTGTACAATCTCCAACTAAGGACCTGAAAAGTCAAAAAGGGTAGCAGAAAATGAGAATGATATACGATTGATCACTTCCAGTGTCCTAATCTAGAAGGAAAATGCAGCATGCGAAAGGCAATATGCCATAGCCTGACACACTTTTACAGCTTTGTACAATCTCCAGCTAAGGACCTGAACAGTAAACAGAATTTAAAAATGATGAATGATTGAGCACTTTCCCAGGTCTTTTTTCTAGAAGGAAAGAGCAGCGTACTGAAGGCAATATCCGATAATCTAACGCACACATCTCTTCTACAACAGGCCTTGCTTCCTTTTACTTAAAAGGGAGATTGCTGGTGATGGGCTATAGAACTGCTCGAGCATGTATTCTTGCATATCGATGGTCGATCAACGTTGTAAAAAAGTGAAAACTTGACCTTTTTTATATATTTTTTATTTAAATTGGCCACAATCTCTAGTCTTACAATAATACAATTATCATTATAAACTAAAAAAATCCAACTTGTTCACGACTAAAATGTCAGGCGAATATGGTTATAAAATTTTTCCAGTAACAAACAACTAGTTACACAACTACTACAATCTTCGCCAAAATGTGTTGCGACAAGTCCAGATTTCACTAATAACGTCAGAAAAAACCACGCTACCTAAAC
>JAUKWF010000093.1:0-16862 GCA_032356525.1 Eutonina indicans
GCGGGAAAAGGATAAGAAAAGAATGTGGTAAGTGCAAAAAACAAAAGAAGCGACATACATTAAATCGTATACCCTGTTTCTTTATTATAAAATAACATATAAATTCATCAAAAATATTAAGAAAAAAACATCAAATCATTTTCACATATAACTCAATAACTTATAATATCAAGAAAGAAGAAATGTCGAAACGCAAGGTTCAAGCTAACATCGAAGACTTTGGTTATACAAAGAAAACAATTGTATCTACGCCAAATAAGGATTCTTTAATGGGGAGTAAGCCGAATACTCACAGCTTGAGCAGTCACAAATTAGTATATGCAAGGGAAACCGATCCCGAATCAACAATTGTTGTGAGATCGTTTTACGCAGATTCACCCGAAACATATCGTGTATATGGTTTGAAAGGAGAAAAGGAGATAAAGGAACTATTTCTTGGAATTTTATGTTTGGTAAGAAGTGTAGATGAAGACCTGCTGCTCAAGAACGTAAGGTACTTGAGTAAAGTACAATTTCAAACACTCATCAAATTATATGATGAATTCAAAGATGAAATTGATGAAATCGACTTTGATTTGTCAACAGCACAAGTTAATGGTAGTGAATTTACCTTTTTAACATTACCAAACAATGATAAAATTGGTTTGACACTGGAAAGACCACAGATATGCTTATTCAACTATCGGTACGGTGAACGACGTAATGGTATTTTTATATTCATGACAGAGGCGTATAAACTATTGAAATATGTCAACACAAGATTTGCTTTTTCTGTTATGGAAAATTTTAATATAGCTTCATGTTTTGTAAAGGATGATAATTTTTTTTAAAGAGAAAATATACATGAGATAAAGAAAAACAAAATCACTTTTTGTCAATTTAATTAGTTTTCTCTTCCACACTATTTTATATTAATAATATAATAATAAAAATGTTAATTACAAATTATTTTGCGCATACCAAAAATCAAAAATATTAGTGTGTTCACGTTCGTGTCCTGGAAAATGTTTCCATACAAAATTTTGTACTTTTTTATCGTTCAATATACAATCGTCAGTAAAAAAATCTAAAATAAAATCTAAGGTAAAATTTCGACATAAAAAATATGCAAAAAATAAACAATATTCTCCACATAAGGTTGATGAAGGACTTTGTAAAGATTTAGTATTGCTTTCTATAGGCACCCCGATGCTTTTCAATTTTTTATCTAATCCATAAATCTTAAAGTTGCGTGCAAAAGAGTCAACAAAGTATGTTTCTGTAGGTTTCGTTAAAACTAAAAACCAATGACTTCCTCCTTTTGTAATCTCCTGCTCGTTGCAAACGTAAACACCTTCCTGTGAAAGTTCAGCATTTTTAAATTGATCTAGTGCGTAAACATCTCTTTCGACTCCTCTAATCTCCACATCGGAATTTAATGCGCATAAAATCTGTCTTGTATTCATCTCGTCAGTAATCTTTCAAAACACCTCTGACTTTATTTATTTTGATAATATTGTCAAATTCTGCATACAGTAATACAGTAACTGTATTAGGAAGAGCTTTTGAAAATTCCAAACTTATTCTCAGACTTCCTTCTTTTGTTGGTTCTTGATGTGATCCAGCGCATAGAGCAGGTGACAAATCAAAGCCAAATAAACTGTTTCCCAGAGAGTATTCCTTTCTATTTAAGAAAAGTCCCTCATCTCGATTAATTTTACCCGTTGTTGTAAAAAGACTTCGATAACCCTCTAAATATTCACCCTCGTTGAAATTTAATCGCATTGGTAATGAAAGTGTTTTTCCATTAACATAAACAGCAATTTCCCTTACATCAAAATGTTTAAAATTGAAGGGGTTCTTTTTATATGAGCCAGTGAATGAATCGTTATCAACCATTGCCAGAAATATCCGATTAGGTAATTGTCCCAAAATCAAATTATCCCAGTTGAGGCTTGTCAAACCAGCTGCAATACTATGTGTCTTTATAGTTACTCGGTTGATTGGATATGATATCACATTTCTCTCTAAACCCTGTTGGATTTGAGCAAATTTATGCGGTGTGAGTTGAACTTTTCTAACACATAGAACCGCCTCTGATAATTTTACTTTATAACTGCCAGTGCCATCGCTTATAACACTAAACGCGTCTTTGTTTCTATGAAGTACAATTCTTAGCGGAAGACCGTTGATTATCAATCGACCTTGATTACACAAGTCCGTATGTAACCTTCCACACAACTCAATATTTTGACCTGATTTTGTAAATTCAAATCTTTCAGCAAGTCCTAAATTTGCTTTTGTTGGATCCGTTTCCTCCATTTGACCTGCCGTATCTTTTGAAAATAATCCCATTGAAAGCTGAGTTCTCTTTGAATCTTCTCCATGATTTAAAATGGCTTCAAGTAATCCACGAAAAGCATAGGTATTACTAGAAGATGAAATCAGAGTGCCTCCAAGATAAAAATCTAATTGATTGAAAAGTGTTGCAATAGGATAGTTGATAAATGAAACCTTATCCGTATCAACAAGAGGTGTGCCATCTCCTTTTGAAAGCTTTACTTTTAATCGTAAGTAAGTGCTAACAAGATCAATAAATTTATCATCAGAGTTTTTAATGACAAATTCGACTGGACCAGTATCTTCCAACTTTGTAATAGGATAAATCTCCTCAAATGAACCTCCCTCGATATCAGTCTGTACAAAAGCAGGAGTAAACAAATCAGTGTCTGACAAAGAACATTCAACATGGTTCTTATCTTTTGCTGCCATTATAAAATACCAAGTGAAAGCTTCCTTTTCTTTTTCCTGCTTGTCTTTGAACGTCCTTTCACTTTGGCGGTTCGATTAGAAATGGAGTTTATAGTACCAGCTACTTTCTTATGTCGTTTTGCAGGTGTTGTGAAAAACTCATTTATGTTTTCCATTGATCTCTTTTTAACAGAACTTTTCAAATTTTCACCATTTGATATGTCTCCAATTACCTGGAAACCTGTCTTTAATGCTTTCTTTCCGGCTTGTTGTAAGCCTCTTTTCAGCGTCGGGGTTATGGCACGAAAAAGGCCTTTAAACATTCCGCCAAGTCCGTAGCCGCGTTGCATAACAACTCCTCTATACGCTGGCAAACCATAACCATATTGTGGTGTGTAAACAGTCATAATGTTATTGATAGAACTTAGCTGATTTCCTCCTAAAGACTAGTGTAACCACCACCTTCCCAGACTCAAATGAAATTGCTTCACCACTTTCGTCTCTTATATTCACTTCGATAGAATTAATGTGTTGTCGATTGATGCGTAAAAAGTGTGGCTTATCGTAATGAAACCAGCTGATATCTCCAAATTGTGATGTTACAGGAATTACTCGCATTAAAGGGACTTTAAAATCTCCAACGTGTTGATTTTCAATGATGTCTGAATAAACATATACTGAATCAAAGGACCGTGCCATATTGACAACCGCTGATTTTAAATTCTTTATTTCATTAAGAGAGGTAAAATCAGCTTTTGGATCAAACCCAAGAATTTTTGCTAAGTCAGAGTCCTTAAAGTCAAGCACAGTGTTAGGTTGTAATACAATAGTAACCTGACAGGTTAGTTCTTTAAAAAATAAAGAAAGAGGTTTAGGTTGATCCCTCTCCGCTTCTCTGATCGCTGTTATAAGTGAACTAATGCTATCATAATTTCCAGGAGGTATTTCAATTTTTCTCCATACCGAAGAACGATCTTTGGAAAATGTCAGCAAATGTTTCTCAGAAAGCGTTTCGATTGTTTCTATTTCTTTCCGCAGTAAATGACGATGATGCAAAGTAATAACATTTTTTCCTTTCCTAACGTTGAACCATGTGTGTGGAAATTGTATTTCTTTCAACCCAACTTCCCATTTACTGGGATCAACGTCGAGTTCGCTAGGAATGTTTGTTTTAAAATTCGAAGTTTTATTGTCGGGAAAAACGTCAAATGAACTATTGCTCGGCAAGACCATGAAAAATTGATCGCTCATCATCATTGCTTCACCTCAACTTCTTGATATCTTCTTCTTCTACGAAACTATTAAATTTATCTGGGTATCCTTGCCACTTAACAAAATACAACCAACTACCGTCTTTTGATCTCTTTTTTCGTATAATCTTTTCAATTTTGTAGGTTTCCGGTTCTCTCACTAATTGCAATTCTTCTCTATAAAATATACCTTCAACTTTTTCCCCAACCTGGTCGTTAACTTTGTAAACAACTGGTGTTCCACTCGAGAGTTTATGGGAAATAACAAATATCTCTTCGCTCCATCCCTCTATATAACCTTTGTGAAATGTTCCTCTTTCAATTGTCACACGAACTGTGTCACCGACATTTAATAAATTGTTTTCCAAATGTTTTTTTACATTTTTCTTCTTTAGATTATCTTTACCATATGTGTTAAACCAAACTTCAATTTCATTTTGAATATTCACATCGACGGGTCGCATTTTTATTGTACGATGGTAGCCATTATTATACCTATTTACCAGTTCATCTAAAACGTCAATGTATTTCCGTGTACTTCGACTTGTAAAATATTTGAACATCAGTCCCTTAAACGTTCTATTTAGTCGTTCAACAACCGATGCTTTTCTTTCACTGTAACTTGTAAAAAACCTTATTTTTTCTTTTTTCAATAAAGGTTGTAGATTTTTGTTTAAAAACTCGCCTCCGCGATCTGTTTGTAGCACCTTTGGTTTTCGTCCTTTCGCGAAAATGTTTTTGAACGATGTTCGTAACTCTGTTCCTTTTTTTGTTTTCAATGCAACAATCCAAGCAAATTTGGAAAATATGTCAATGCAAACAAGAAGATACTTATAACCTCTATTGAATCTGGCAAGTTTTTGTAAATCAACGAGATCAGCTTGCCATTGTTCGTCAATACCGTTAACAACAACTCTTCTGGTATTATAATTTCTCCTAACCGGATGATGAAGTGTGTAAGTTGAATTTCTCTTCAACCAGTGCTTTACATTTTTCAACTTTATTGAGGGATTCTCCTTCCTGGCAGCTTTGAAGAGCTTATAAGCACTAGAAAAGGAGGATGGGGAGTTCAATGAATGATAAAGTTTATTTAAAATTTCATATTTCTTTTCATCACTTCCGTTGTCCATTATACAACATATATAAAAATAATATGGGTATAAAAATTAATAAAATTGCAATAATAGAATTGTTATAACTCAATTACTGAGAAATCGCTGTTGTTATTTTCTCCGTCTTTTAAAGTTTCTGTAGTAAATCCATCCGCCTCGTCAGAGCGTTCAACAATCAGAGTGGAGCCGCAACATGCAAAAATACAGCGTAACCGTTTTAAAAAATCACGAAGTTTTACCATATTTTTCATAATGTCTCGTAAGTATGACTATAAAATGCAGCAGCAGCATAGAAACGTTCAGCGTAAGCTCTAGATTCAAATGAATTGTTTTTGCACACTAAAGCTTGTTTTATACACTCCTATGTTTCAACGAAACTGGGAAGTTGAAGACAACCACTTTGTTTTATTATTAGATCGATTAGGAGAAAATCTTGAGTATGGTGAGTTAGATAAATCGATATCTGTATTGCGTAGACGTAAAGGTGTTGAAATTGTTCTTCGCTTTCTTTTCTTAACGCGACTGTCTTTAAAGGAAATAGTGTCAATATCATGAGCAACATTCATTTGTGAACTGTTTTCCTTCGTGTAGGCGTCAACTAAATTGACCATTTTCTTGTTTTTTATCCATTCTTTCGGTAGGTTGATTTCAGAAAGGCCTCTTGAAAATAAATTACCGAACATTAAGGGAGATACAATTTTTTTCCGATTACTCAAAACATCTAGTAACAGATCAGAAATATTTGAACCGTAAACCGTCTTTCCTGCGTAAACCAACTCTTTGTCGCTTGTCCAATTCAAAACATTTGAATTTGAGCGAATAAATCTAAGAATTTGCATCGCTTCTTTTCTAATACTTTTAGGAAGAGTATTTAACACTTCGTTGAATTGATGAGACTGTTTTTGTGTTGCTTCTGATACGTCAGATTTTCTCTCTCTGTTACCATCATCATCATCATCATCATTACCATCACCATCGTTCTTATTGTCGTTCTTATTGTGGTTGTTGTTGTTGTTACCCGCGGCATTAGTATTCTCGCCTCTGCTACTCAACTGTATTTTGTTTTCTTCTTCTGCTGTCTGCTTTGAAGTTAAAAGACTTTCGCGATTTCTAGCTGAAGAGTTCATTTCCTTTGTGAATAATCTAACTTTTTCATCGTTAGGGATATCAGTGCGCTGCCACACTTTACTCATGTTTTCCTCTGCGCTGGCGAAGGCTTTCCGTTCCGGCGGAAGCAACGATGTTTCATCTTTTTTCGATTTTATTAGGTTCTCGTATACTTCAGGCGGAAGCAAAACATATTTCTTCCCTGCAGGCGTTCCAGACATTATTTATGTTTTTTTTTTATATAGATTTTTTTTTTTATAAAAAAAAAAAAAATAAATATGTATATATATATATATGTGTATATATTAAAATGCTTCGAGAATGGGTTTAGCAATTATACCTAAAATATCCGTCAAAAACCCTCCACCGTGTTGAACTAAAAGCTTCCTTTTACGTGTTGTATTCTTTTTTGGATTGGTTAATTCTTTTAATACTTTGATTTTCTTTCTGAGTTTTGTCTTTTTGCTGCTTGAAACAGGTACTTTTCCGTAAACAACGTTCGTAATGCAATCGCAAACAGCGTTTACTAAATCCGGTTTGGCTCCTTTCAACAAAGTCTTTTGATCGCCTTTCGAACACGTGTGTAAAGCCTTGAGCAAATGTGAGTTTCTTAGCATACGCTGTGTCATATCTTCTCATAAACTTTTATTTTTATGTTGTTGTTACTGTTGTTGTTCTTGTTGTCTTTATTCGTCAGTTATCAAACCAGGACTGACAGTTAATATTTCATGTAAATACTTTTTATTATATTAATTTTACGATCCAACGTAAACATATTGCGGCTCTTCACCTGGTAAAATATTGGTTCTTATTCTCAATTTATCGTCTGTTCTTGGTTTCATGTCCAGAAAAAGATACGAGTGTGCACTTTGAGTAGCATCCGCAAATGCCCATCGCAAAAAGGCTATTCTATTCGGCATAAACTGTTTGGCTAGATTGGTAAATTGTGACTTGTCACGAACGTTCTTGAACACAACCATGTAGTCTGAATTTAAACTTATACTTCTCTGTTTCGCATGAAACAAGTTTTGAGTTAAAAAGAGAACAGAAAGATTGTCATGTCTTCCTTTGGTGAATAGTTGAGAAACGGCTTTACTTTCACTCCCCTCGTCCATAAGATCATCTAAAATTACCAAATTTCTTTTATTTCTATCAAACATTGTTGACAAGCTTTCTGGTAGTCCTTGAACATATTCAATTTCTGGATTAATTTTCATGAGGTCTTCGAATAGCTGAGGTTGATGTTTTCCATAACACCAAATAATTCTTTCGGGTGGATAATTGATAATTGAAGTATTGTTTTCAAGAATCTTTTTTGTAAAAACTGTTTTTCCGGCTCCTCTCCCCCCAGAAACAAGCATGCTGAAAGGATGTTCTAAAGAAAACATTTTCCTTAAACAAACAAAAAACAAAAACAAACAAAACGTTATTTATTTTTCTCGTTACGTGCTTGTTGAAGGTATGGGGTAAAATGGAATATTAGGAGCTTGCAGTTGATATTAATAAGGAAATTGAATAAATAAACATGAATTTATAAATGTAAAAATATTTTATATATTTTTTTTTTTTTTTTTGATGTTGTTTTCGTTAATTTTTATGTATAGAGCAGAATATTTCTTCTTGCCCTAACTTGCCCGCAGCAGATGTCAAAAACTGACTTGATTTTCACACTTTTTACCCATTCACTTGAGAATATAAAAATTATAAAAAATAATTTGATAATTAAAAATTGAAAGATAAAGATAATAACCTATAATTATAGCCCACAATTTCAATCTTTATATATGCATATTTTTTGAAAACTGTATCATTTTCATTTGATTCGTATGATATACGGTAGTCTATTGTCGCAAATTAAATTTAAAAATTATTAAACTGAAAATTAAAATGTCTCATTTTATGTGTGTTCATTGCAATTTACGTTGTCCAAGCGAGGCGCATCTACAACGTCATATGTACACGCACTTTGATATCAGACCGTTTTCGTGCAAGTTTTGTAAGAAGTCGTTTTCACGTCGCTACGTCGCTCGTGATCACGAGGAAAGATGCAGGAAAAGACCACAAGAATTTAACAACATCACTTTGCAACCGCCCATCGCCGAACAATTCATCCAGCAACCGCCCATCACCGAACAATTCATTCATCAACCGCTCATCAACAACCAACAATTAATCCATCAACCACCCATCAACAACCAACAATTCATCCAGCAACCGCCCATCACCGAACAATTCATTCATCAACCGCCCATCACCGAACAATTCATTAATCAACCACCCATCGACAACCAACAATTAATCCAGCAACCGCCCATCACCGAACAATTCATTAATCAACCGCCCATCAACAACCAACAATTTATCCAGCAACAACCACCCATCAACAATGAAATATTTTTCCAGCAGCCGCCCACCTACACAAATTTCATCCCACAAACTCCCACCTTTCAAAATTTTATTCCTCATTCATTCACCTTTGAAAACGTCATTGATCAACCACCCATCAACCAAAATATCATCCCACATCATCATGATTTAGACATACCAGACATACTCCCATTAACACAACCAATATCATTACAAGACCTATTTGAGCTAGATGATCTTTTTAACATACCTAACTTAACCCTTACCGTACCACAACAACAACAAGAAGAAGAAGAAGATGAAGGACAACCTTTGGAATTTAAGGATACAGTAGAAGATGATTACGGTAAGATTTTCAATTTATTTTATTTATCAATTACAAAGGGTTTTTATTCTTCTCATATGAAACATTTATTTAGTTTAGTATTAAGTAACATCACGTTCGCTAATTAATGTATGTATGTTTTGTAGATGTGCTTTATGAGTTTTTGTTTTTGAGAATTATGGAATTATCTATTATTAACTTTTCTAAACACACAACTTAGTTGTAAAAAAGATTTTTCAAATTACATCTTTTAGAACTCAAAAGTGACGATAGCCTTCTCGAAGCAGAGGACGAGTTGGATAAAGTGCTTGAGAATGCAGATAGTATGTTTAATTTGTTAGCGTTTTGTTTATGATACTTTAATCTGTATACGTATATATTTAAAAATTAGTTTGTTCATTATTGTATAATAATAAGGCAAATTTTATGAATAATACAAAATATTATCATCTTCTTTATTTAAAAATTTTGTTGTTTTGTTTGTTTGCTGAAAGAGTTCCAAATTTTGAAAGTTCGTTAAATGTGTGATGCTTATTTATCATTAGTTCATTTTTTATCATTACTAGACATAGCAAAGCGTTCAAAAACATGCATACATTGTCACAAAGTTTTTGATCGAAAATCAAATTTATCTCTGCACGAGAGAAACTGTCAAAACGTACATCCTTCTACGTCTGCTTCCTCGTCAGGCGCGTGTTCCTCTTTAAGTCAAACTGGTGCTGGCAGCACATATCTTTTGAAAAAGTCTTTGAACTCTGCTTTTATTTTTCGGAAAAATACACCTTTGTTAAAAGAGATATCCTCAGACTACCTTAGGAGTTCCTTTCATGAACTTATTTTAGGTAAAAGAGGTAAAGGTATTAAGTTGCAATTTTCAGTCTATATAACATTTTGCCAGGCCGATGATGAAAGTAAGATTACTGATCCACCTGTTGTTTTGAGGAGTGAAATGATGACTTGTGTACAGGGAACTGATGTTCTGAATATTTTTGAGGCTGCATATGAGCAAATTGTAGATAAAATTGAGCAATTTATAACAAACGGTAGTGGTTGGGTTTTCCGAAATTTTGAGAACATTGACTTAGGCTTTGTAAAATACGATCCTTTGAAAGCTTCATCGCATATTAAGCTGCCAGCATCTATTTTGACAAAAAGAGCGTGCATAAATGTTATAAACCAAGATGACAACAAGTGCTTCATCTGGAGTATTGCAGCCTCCAAATATCCTGTTGATGGCAACAATGCACATCGACTTAACAATTACATTGGTTATGAAGCAGAGTTCAACATGACAGGTATAAATTGTATGATAACTATAGTGTTCCAGTTATCAAGCAACTGAGACTGATTGAGATTATTGCTCATATTACATATATATATATATATATATATATTCAATATTCTGTTTCTGTGTTTCTATGTCTGTAAGTTTGTGTCGTGTTAGTCTGGTTTCGTAACCATATTTTCCAGTCATCAAACATCTTAGGCTGATGGAGTTTTTGTTTACTATATATATTTGATGATTCCAGGTATCCCTTTTATTGCCTGAAAGTTTGAACGTTTTGGTTTGTCCTTTATTGATTTTTTTTTTCTTTTTAATTTTTCAGGAATAGAATATCCAGTTAAAGTGGATCAAATAAGTAGATTCGAGAAGCAAAACCCGGAGTTCTCAATAAACGTCTTTGGATATGAAGAAGGTGTTGTATTTCCCACTCGCATAACGAAATTAAAAAATCGTGGTCATCATGTCAACCTTCTTTTGATTGCCAACGAGAATACCTCGCATTACGTCTGGATTAAGAATTTTAGTCGTCTTTGCAGCAATCAAAGATCAAAGCACAACGGGAGAACATCATTCTGTTATCACTGTATACAAGGTTTTTCGAGCGACGAAGTCTTGAGAAAGCACACGGAAATTTGCAAGGTATATTCTGATAATATTCATATTTTTGATAAGAACATTTAAGATTAAAGGTATCAAACTCTTTGCTTCAAAATATCTATGGAAAGTGTAGATGTAAAAAAATCAAAAAATCAAAAAAATATATATATATATATTTCTTTTCTATTAAGTTTTCATTTTATGTTATTTCTATTTTAGTCACATGAAATGCAGCGAGTCTTCCTTCCGATCAAAGACGATCCAAACGGTGATGATAAATTATTTTTCCAACAATATGGTCACATGTTACACTTACCGTTCGTTATGTATGCCGACTTTGAGACTATCTTAGCGAAAATCGACAGCGAAGATGGCGGCGAAAATGAAGCTTGGACGGTGAAAAAGCAACGTCATGTATCGGACAGTTTTGTTGTTTATACAACTTCTACGGATGACAGGTATTTTTTTATTTATTTTTTTTTTTTTAATTATATTCAAAAGAGTAGTTAATATGACAGCAAGAAAATAATCCTCTAAATATGCTATTATTTCCTTTATTTTTAATGGATTGGATTTTATACTAAATATTCAAGTAAATTTCATATTTTGATTCTTTTATTCTAACTAAATATTCAAGTAATTGTTATATTTTGATTATAAAGTGTATCCTTGCTGAGGATGATTATATTTTTAATAAGATTTGTTGTGTTTCATTTCATACTGTTAGAGGAATCAGCAAATTAAAATAACGGAAAGTTCGAATAATTATAGTTCAAGTTATTTGAGTTATTTATTATAAACATTATTTCATTAGATACTATCGAAAACCGTACATGTACTCAGGTGAAAATTGCGGTGAACGTTTCCTCGACTACGTCATTGCGGAAGCTATGGAAATCAGGAAAATATACGAGAAGAAAATACCAATGCATCCGTTAACTCAAATCCAACAACAACACTTTAACGACGCACGTACCTGTTATTTATGTGAGAAACCGTTTGTAATGAATCCAAACCTACGCGATTATTTGAATAAAAAGAAAGTTGCAGACCACTGTCATGTTACAGGAAACTTTCGCGGTGCTGCGCATTCTATCTGCAATCTGCATCTTCGTATCAAACCCGAAGAGGTCAAGATACCAGTCATCTTTCACAATCTCAAGAATTACGATGCACATTTAATCCTATCATCCATTAAGAAACATCATGGTAACGTAACTTGCATACCAAACAACACAGAAAAGTATATATCCTTTAGTGTAGGTGGAGTTACATTCATCGACTCCTGTTTGTTTATGCAATCTTCATTATCGAAATTGTCGGAAAATATACGTAACAATTCTAACAACTTAACATCTTCATTTCCTCACGTGTGGAAGTATTTGAAAAATGATCATGGTGGTCGTCAGCAGCAACAACAACAGCAGCCAATTGAACCAACTCAGCAAGTGCCACAACAACAACAACTTGATGTTTCGTTCGATCTCGACAATGACGACTTTGATCAACTTTTAGATGACCTAGGCGATTACAGAAACAACCCGTATAACGCACCCACTTTAGATGATCAGCAACAGCTGAAGGTATATATATATATATATTTGTGTCGTATTAGATTGGTTTCATAACCATATTTTTGAAATTATCAAGCATCTGAGACTGATTGAGTATTTTACTCATATTATATATATATATATATTTATATATATTTAAAAAGTACTGTTACACATGTGTTTATACTTATCCAAACAATGGCGTGATTTAAAGAACATTATAATTTTAAAACTGTATTATTTCAATATAATATTATTATTATGTTTTCAGGCAGAAGAAGAACTTGAATTGATGACAAGAAAGGGAGTTTATCCGTATGAATATATGGATAACAGGAGAAGGTTTCAAGAAAGGAGATTGCCACCGAAGGAATCCTTTTACAGCTCGTTGACTGATGAAAATATTACAGATAGCGACTACGATCACGCACGAAACGTTTGGCGAAAATTCAGTATGAGCACTTTAAAAGATTATCATGATCTATATCTTTTCACTGATGTCCTACTACTCGCTGATGTCTTTGAACAGTTTCGGAACATGTGTTTGAGATACTACAAGCTCGATCCCGTACACAGCTTCACTGCACCCGGGTTGACTTGGCAGGCAGCGTTACGAATGACAGACGTTAAACTGGATCTTCTTACGGAGATAGACCAACATTTATTTGTTGAAGAAGGTATTCGTGGGGGTGTAGCTGTCATTGACAAAAGGTAATTAATTGATTAAAAATTCTAGCGAAATGTTGCATCGTATATATATATATATATATATATATATTCTTGTTGTGTCTATGGTGTTTCAGAAGTGCATTATTCTAATAATGAGGAAAATAATAATAATTTTTTTTTTTTTTTTTTTTTTAATTTTTCAGATTCGCAAAAGCTAATCATCCTGGTGTGGACGGGTTCGATCCCACAAACGAAACGTCACATTTGATTTATCTAGATGCCAACAATCTTTATGGATGGGCAATGAGCCAATACTTGCCGACAAGTAACTTTCAGTGGTTGGAAAAAGAAGAGCTCGACACATTTAACGTTTCAGAGGTGCACGATGAGAGTCAAGAGGGTTACATTCTTGAAGTGGATTTAGGTAAATGAATATTAAATTGTATGATCCACTTGAAAAACGACGCCTGAAATACTTTGCTAATTTTTAAATTCATCTGATTAAATGAAATAATCTTCCTTTTTAGCGAAATCTTTTTCTTTTTAACGTTTAAGTTAATTAAAAACATTTTTATTTAATTTCAGAATATCCACCAGAACTACACGACGCTCACAAAGATTATCCTCTCGCTCCAGAAAGACTGTTAGTCAGCCCGCACATGCTCTCTCCAACACAGCTTGAAATGTTGGGTGTCGCTTCTCCAGAGGAAGTTAAACCATCACGTATAAAGAAACTAGTACCAAATTTGTTCGATAAGAAGAAGTACACACTCCATTATCGTAATTTAAAGTTGTACCTTGAGCTAGGGATGAGACTGACGAAGGTAATTTAAAATATAATTAAAAATAACATCAGACATCACTAAAGCCTTTTCATTATAATTGAGTGGAAATTGTTTTTATTGAATCATAATTATTATTTAATTAATATTTAGATTCATCGAATATTGAAATTCAACCAAGCTCCGTGGTTGAAACCGTACATCGACTTCAACACGGAGAAACGTAGTCACGCCAGAAACGACTTTGAAAAAGATTTTTTCAAATTGATGAACAACGCGATGTTTGGGAAAACGATGGAGAATCTACGTGAGCGGCGAGTGCTCGATTTAGTTAACGAAGAAGCGAAGGTTCGGACCAGGGTAATTCAACCTTCCTTCAAACGCTTTACGATTTTTACGCAAGATCTAATCGCAATTGAACGGGCGTAAACCAACCTAAAATTGAACCGTCCAATTTACACCGGATTCGTTGTCCTCGATGTTTCAAAGGTATGCATGTATAAATTCCATTACGAACATATCAAATCCATCTATCCAGGGGACACATCAAAGTTATTGTTTACCGATACAGATTCCTTAGCGTATGAAATAAGAACCGAAGACGTTTATGCTGACATGTTTGAACATCGCGGTTTATATGATTTCAGCGGTTATCCACAAAACCATCCTTGTTTTTCTAATGAAAACAAAAAAGTGATCGGTAAGTTTAAGGATGAGCTTAATGGCTGTTGTATGGAAGAATTTGTTGGCCTGAAGGCAAAGATGTACAGTGTAAAATTTAAGAAGGCAGGTGTAACAATTGAATCAAAGAAGGCAAAAGGAGTAAAGAAGTGTGTGGTGAAAAAGGTTATCTCCCACCAAGATTATAAGGATTGTATTTTTAGAAATCGGAAAATGTATAATACTGCCACCTATTTAAGATCGTATGGACATCAAATATATACCATTAAGCAGAATAAAAAATCTCTTTCTGGGTATGATGACAAAAGATACATTTTAGAAGACAAAATAAACACTTTACCTTACGGACATTATAGTATATAATAGTTTTATGATAATTTTGTTTAAATATCTTCTCAAATCTAAAAAAAAAAAAAAAAAAAAAAAAAAAAAAAAACAAAAAAATTTTGTCTGATTAAATATATATCTTAAACATTGTTTGTTTGTTTGTTTGTTTGTTTGCACAAGTTTTAACCAGTAATACAAATGATTTATTTTTTCTAATTAATTTCTAAGAGAGGTGTTTGTGTTTTTAATATTTTTAAGTATTTTTAATTAACATTTTATATATATAAATATATATTTTATTTTTATTTAGGTTAGATTCTTCCTTTATTAAATGCTCAATGTTTTTAAAAAAAGTAAATTGAAAAAGAAAAACATAGCGAATTAAAAAAACATTTTTGCTTTATTTTTTGTTTGTTTGTTTGTTTATTAGAATTATATTTTCTATCGACTTTGATTTGGGGTGGTTAATAATAATAAAAACAGGGTAAGAGAAAAATGATATTTTATTAATATAAAATCAACACATAAATAAAAAAAGAAATAAATAAAATAAAAATATTTTCACTATCACAAATCTCAATTATTCTTTTAATTTTTCTACAAGAGCTAATTTTACAAATTCTAACCAGTCACTATCATTTCGTAAATATGATTTAGAAAGGGTATTGCAGATACATTTTTCTTCTTTTTTCTTGTTCTTAGTTTTATTTTCAGCAGCATTTTTCTGTAAAGTTTGAACTTCCTTTTCATCAATACATTCAAAAAGATATTGAAAAAGCAAATCGACTTTGCCTTCTACTGACATACTTAAACAACTATGATCTTTTGTTAGGGGTAAATCAAGTTCACAGCCGTCGCAAAATTTAGTTAAAGCTTCATTAAAGTTTTCATAAATCAACTGTACGTAGATTTCTCCAATCTCTTTTCTAAATTTCGATTGCGGTGAGTTTATGTCCCACTCATCAATTATAATTGATTCTTCATTAGTTTTTTGTTGAGAAGAATTCTGCTTGATAATTTTCTCCATCATTGTTATGAGGGACGGAAGGAGTGCTGTGTGTATCATAACTTTTTCCGTTTTTTTATTTGCGTCCATTGGCTGTTGCGACAGCATTACAAATCCATCATTTTTACTTCCATGTTGAGATACTCCAACTCGAGTATACTGCATACTTATTTCCTTCCATTGTGACATCCATTGATTAAATAATGCAGATGGTCTTTCGTCTGATCGGCCTTCATTTGATGAATTACCACTTGATGGTTTTAAATGTTTTGGAGGTATGATCTCTTGAGATTGAGGTTGGTGTCGTTTCATTCTTGTAAATTAGTGTTATTATATTTGTCTAGAAGTTGAAAGTTAATAAAATTAACATTTACACATTAAGTAATGCTTGTATCTTGCTCTTATATAACTGTCATGCGGGGTTATTCCAAGTGTCCAAAGTAATATTAACTGACTTTTAATAAATTTTAAAAAGCAATTGTCGAGTTCCATGATTCGTTTTGACAAAAAGGGTCTTTTTAAAAGTCTATACTCCACAGATAACCAGGCCATTTCATTTAAATCATCTTCATCAATTCTTTCGAAATATCTCCAAAAATTACTTTCAAGGATTTCTTCTATTTCTTCATTGCTTATTTTTCCATAAACAAATTCAGGATTCTCTTTTTCAATTCCATCATTAACATATTGAATAATAAAATCTGCAATTGCTAAGCGATAAAAACTCACACATTTGCAACGCTTTAAAGTTTCTTCAGTTTTATTCATCATGATGAATTGACTTTTAGGTTCTAAGTTAAAAAATTTATAGTTTATTAAAACATTGGCAATAGTTTAATTTTTGCCTTGTCTTTTTACCTTTACCACATTCTTTTATATTTACGCGGCAATATTTTTACCTGGTTCTATTGTTGAATTAGAAACTCGATAATTAAAATTAATCGTTACCTGGTTCAATTGTTACCTGGTTCAATTGTTACCTGGTTCTATTGTTACAGGGTATACGATTTAATGTATGTCGCTTCTTTTGTTTTTTGCACTTACCACATTCTTTTCTTATCCTTTTCCCGC
>JAUKWF010000094.1:0-11539 GCA_032356525.1 Eutonina indicans
ATTAGGACTGTCAGTTTCATCATGAAGGTAAAAAAATAATTTTTTATTTTCATGGTTTCATGTCACAGTCATCAGCTAAGATAAAGTGAAAAAATATTCTTACTGTACGGTCTAATAAGTGGATGTGTTTAACTAACTTTAGATTTGTCTTTTTTTACAATATAATTTGAACAATAATATTTGTATTACAGGGGCAGATCAATGAGATAACTCCTTGGGCAGATCCAGATCCCTACTCAAGCAAATATAAAACGGTGTATCCCCCCCCACTTAGATTATAATGCTCAGGGCCTAGCTTTTTTATTTTTTAAATATATATCCTGTATGTTATATTGTAAGGTATAAATTTAATTATTATTTTACACCTTTTATCGTTCGACTTGTCATCGGCTAAAATAAAATTTTTCGTATGTCTACATTTAACAATTACCTCACTTTGTATTATGGGTTGCAATCCGACCGAGGTGAGGTGGCTGGTTACTTTTTCTTTAACTTTTTCTTTTTCTCATCGTAATCTAGGATCTCGTACTTACGAGAACAAAGAAAAACTGTTACGTAATCGAGGATTTCGAACTTACGAGAACAAAGAAAAACTGTTACGAGAACAGAGGAAACGAACACTGAATTATAATATCCAAGTCTATATCTACATTTTTATTATAATTATCTTATTCGGGTATGGCGCCCTAGGGCCCTGGTTAAACATTTAAAGGGGAGTTGAGGTCAAAAAAATTTCTTATCATTTTTTTTTTTCTAAGAGGTCACCATAAGTTTATAATGACGTTTAGCGGTGCGTTGGCTCTTAACTTAACCCTTTAAACACATTTAGACGTCTTTTTAACATCTCTTATGCAAACTTATATTTATACATCTGTAAGACGTTGAAAAAACATTTTGTCTCAAAAGAATGACACAACTTCCAAGTTAAATGTTAATGAATTGTCAGACAAAGGATGTCATTATAACTTGTATTTGTCCAGTGAAGTGACTGAATGCGTATACAATTACAATACAAGAATGGGATGTTTTATTCTTTTATAACAGATGATACAGATTTCGTTGCTTGTGTAAATTTTAGGTATTCATTTATGGAGACAATGGGATAAACGTTAACAGCGTATGGTGTAGAAATTATTAATGCATTCATCAAAATATAAATAGGTTTAATTGTAATGTTTGCATGTTGAAATTATTATAGATTTTACTGCGTACGTTTTCGCTAGATTTGAAAGTTAGATTTCTGGGAATTTTTAAAGCGGATTGATGACTAAGATAGTACATGAACAGACAAAGTATGTGTCAGTCTATGGTGTCATAGGGTGGGCGGGAATACTTTATAGAGCTAGACAGACGTGCGGGTGTGACGTCATTTTTACGATACAAATACCGGCGGCTGATCTAGTATGTCCAACCTACAGGAGGAGAGTATTCTGTAATCATCATATGCAAAATTTTGATTCCAACAATTTTAATTACAGTTTACTCTTCTCCTTTAAGTTTGGACATACTTCTAAATCCGCCACTGAATACAACATCGGTTAGAAACGATACAAATACGCAACCATCGGTTATAAAATATTTAATTTTTAGTTTTGAGTCTAACGTGTGTTGTGTACATGTATCAGATTATCTACGATAAGTCATTAAATTGAATTTTATTGATCTACGATCTTAATTTCTGCTTCGCATCGGGCGTAAATGACACTATCGGGCCGAAACTCAAACACCGCGGGCGGCAAATAACAATATTGACCTCGAAATGAACGCTGTTGTTATATTAAATTTTATAATTTGTTTTTACTTAATGATATTTGAATTACAGTTTACACTCTCCCTGTAGCTCTTCCATTGGATTTCCATAATTTCACCAGCCAATAGAAAAATCGCATTTCAAAATTAAAGCGTTAACGGATCAGACAAAAGTTGAACTCAATTCAACTTTTAAAAAATCCGTTGGGATTGCATGAGACAGAGAGTGAAAATTACTTAAAATGCGAGAAATCTGATCCGGTCTGATCCGGACTGATAAAAGATGAAGTGGAAAATACGGCCTTCAAAAGCAGATTTTTAAAATAGTTGCAAAGGACAAAAGACTTAGTAATTACTATGTACGCACAACAACAGAGGCACTTATTATAAAACGAGAAAAACCTACACTCAATGCGCAAGAGAAATCTGTACCTTTGAAACTTTTTATGTTTTTATGTAACTATAGCAACCGTTTCTACTTTTTTTTAATTTTTAGCTTGTAATAAATTTATTTTCACTCTGATGATGGCCAATGGAACGTCTGGCCGAATATATAGAATTTTAAGAAATTAAAAACATCTTTTTTTCTTAATTTTAAGATAAAAATGAAGCTTCTGGATATACGGTATATAAATAAAATTTTCACCTTGTAAAGTCCCATCGACAAAAACAAGATATAATTTCAAGTTTGAAACAACTTGAGAATAACTTGGTAACTTTGTATGAACGTTGATTTTACCAATACTTTATCCCGGCTTCTCTTTAACCCTAGGTGAGAGCCTAAGAGACTACGATTTAAAAAAACGATGTTTGTTTATTTTTCAAAGTAATCTTACGCTCCATCTCTTTTCATGTTTGCTTAGCTATGTTGATTAATTTAAGCTGGATGATTAAACCTTTCACTGTCACTCAATCGTATCGATGGATGGTAGGATTGAAAACATCATTTTAATAGATTCAAAAGCGGATCTTAAAAGTGTAGTGTAAAAATGTTGATGGAAAATATATTGCGTTGGAAAGGAAACTGAAAACAGAATTTTATGATTTTAATCCATTTCTAAAATATAAGTTATATTCTCAATTTGCGATATTCCCTGAACATAATTTATCGATATTGAATGTCAAAAGAAACTCTAAACAAATTTCTAGAAGATTTTACGACACCGTAGAAAAAAGTAATAAAACAAGATCCTTTTTAACCAATCATAACACAAAATTGAATCGGAGGTTTTACCCTTCTCTTTTTAGTTTAGAGCTGCGAAGTAGTTTGGATGAGACGGAGTCCCGTCTTATTTTTTCGTGGGTGTCTTGGATTCTATTTGTGTTTTAGTTCAGTACAGGGTGTTCCAAATAAAATGATACGCTTTGACTGCAGATAAAAGTTATTTTTTTCGTTTATTTAAACTGACATAATGTGACGTATAAAACACATTAAAAACCAATTATCAGTTTAACTACACATCAATTAAATCTGATGATTAAATTTATAATTAACAAAGATGCACTAACTGGAATACCAAGGGAGCAACGGTTTAACATCTTTTTTTAAAAGTCTTTTAATTAGATTTCAATGTGTTTTATACATCACAGTATGTCAATTTATATACACGAAAAAGAAAAACTTCTTTTTTCTGGAGTCATTTTATTTGGGACACCCTGTGGCGGATTCCCCTTGGTTAGCTGGTATTGATAATTTTAGTGGTTAGTTTTGTTCATGTATATGTAGAGATGGATCCAGCCAAAATCTGAGGGTTTGCAAAATCAAAAAACCACCAACATCAGTCAATAAAATATTCAATATATTCATATTTGTGACTTTTTTCAACGAATAATATAAAACTGCGAACAGTGTGAACCTCTGAATCCGCTCCTGATAGGAATTTCTTTTATTACAGCAAGATTTGCGGGAAGTTCCGTGTTTCCTTGTTCAAATCCCTTGTGATAGTCTGTTACACGTTGCTATCATTTACAGTTGGTTTAACATAAAACTAATAATGATCGTGTGTTTCGAGTTCTTTTATCCGTTATTATTTCTTAAAGCTGAGGCTAGTCGAGTAGATCACCTCACAGGTTAATTGTCTCCGGCTTTATTGGCATGATCAAAGAATATGTATTTCATATTATAGTTTGCAAACCAACTCTTTTATTTTCTCAATAATCACATGTCTTTCGTACACCAAAGATATCTTTTTCACATTTCACAAATGATGTGCATGATAACGTTCTTGCGTGTCTGTTCGTTACCGTGAGAAAAATCGAGGTTTATGAGTGTTTTGTCTGGCGTACACATTGTTTTTGTGAGCATTTTTTTTATTATCTCTATAATAACAATATCAGATGGTTGATTTCATAATCCTGGTTTCTTGATTGAAAAAACATTTCTCAGTTCATATTTTGATTCGAAAACTGCGCATTCTTTTTCATCTGGATCTTGTCCTTTATAAACAAGGTTAGTGATCAAGAAGATTGACTCAAATGGTACATGATAATCAGTGACGGATCCAGGCTGAGGCTCAACTAGAGAAGGAGAGTAAAAACCATTAAAAAGTCATGAATTTTAAAATTTTGTTCAAGTTGACGACTCTTTTATTACAGTTTATTCTCCTCCAGTAGTACATTTCGAAATGGACCATGAAAATGTTTTTTTTAAAGATTGAACTCTGACACAAAGTTCTGAATATGAGTTTCATTTTATACGGTGTGAATAAAAATGTTAACTCGTCATATAATCTTTCTAAATCAATGTAGGTTTAATCAATTAAACACAAAAAAATGCAACTTATCATTTCCATCGGAATAAACTTTTTGTTCTTTATTGTCATGGTAAGTGGTATCGACCGTGGTTACTTGACTAATTACAAAGGTACTAAAGTCGGTAAAAAAGATGAATTATCTCCTGACTGCGAAAATGAAAATAGTTGTGGAGTTGTAAATGGTGGATGGGTATACAAAGATCGCGGATGGGGCTTCGATGAACGTGGCTTAAAAGAAGAATCGTGTTGTACATTGAAAACAAAAACGAAAGAAGTACCGGCTTTTGTAAATGAAATTACCATAGACATACAAATTTTATTTACAAATTGCCGTGTAACCCAAGCTGATCCTAAAAAAGAATGCAAAGGATATTTAAAAGTAACAGACATACCAGGATCGGAAGAAGGAAAAGAAAAAGTTATAAAGGCAGAAAGTGAAGGCGAAGCATCAGAGATTATCACAGTAAAAAACAAGCACAAGAAATTTCATGTTGTTTTTCAAACGAATGAATTTGTTGGTGTTATAAAGGAACTTCTGGTTTATTACTATTACTGTAAAGAATACACTGAAAACTTGGTACGGTATCCAGCAATGGGACTCCAACAAACTATGTACGGACGTTGTTATGAAAATGCCGTAAATAGAACTGCATTAACGCGGTATTGTTCCGGAAGTAGTGCTCCAACCGGTTCATGCATGTGTGACCTTGGTTTTACGTTAAAGAATGAAACGTGCACAGGTAAGAAAATCAGTATAACTAATCGCTGGGTTTATGTAATGTTACATCTATTTTCCCTGTTAAACTGTTTGAAACAAACTTATGGTAGTTCTTAAAAAACGAAATCTATTATGTGTTTCTAATATTAAGGATAGATTTCCAAAACCATATAACTATACTTAAAAGAAGCCAAACCACAGTCTGTGCTCGATTTGTTTAACATTTTATTAATGAGGGGCTGGCATAACGAGGGGTGGGTGAAGACCCGGGGGGGGGGGGGGGTGTCACTCAAATGATCTGACCGCCAGGATATGCGGCGCGTACATTTAAAGCACGTGTTTGCAAATGGACCATGGAAAGATTACTATAAATTGCATAGATAGAGCACAGGCTTGATACGCAATTTCAAAGTAAGCAATTCTGATAGCAGTATACTACTAAATTGACATTCTTATTGTTCTAACATATTTTTCATTAGCACTAAATAAGGGTGTGGTTGAATTTTTTAATGTGAAGTGTTATACACCTTCCACCAGTTTTTCATCAGTGAATCAACTCCGATGAATTTAAACGTATCGGATATACGGGTATGTGCCATCCTTACAACACCCCCAGTAAGAGTTCAGTGTGCAACCATCTGCTTTTCTGATTATTTCCCATATAGATATATTGTCAGCATCGTGTGAAGAAAATTGACTGACACTTAATCTTCTTAATCCTGTATAACGATGTATAATAACATAAGAATAGCCACTGTAAAATTTCTTCTCATTTTCCTAAACTTTTCTTAGATATTTTCGTAGTATGGATAAGGCACGAATCAATTAAACATTTTAGTCGTGATTCGTCATTCGCCAGAGTCGTTTTGAGAGTTTTTCTTTAATGATTTCAGAGGAGTGGCTTCGATCTAGAGGGTTACAAACATTTCAGGTGTAGAACAAACTTTAATTAAAAAGACATTAAAATGATAACGTTTTTGTATGCGTTAACTACTTAATGATTTCCAGTTCACTCTCCTCCTGAATATTTGTACCGCCCTCTACAGTGCAGAAATCGATCACTAGATTAACTTAAGATTACTATGAGATAAAATACGCAAGGAAAATAAACAATCTATTTCACTCTAAAGAAAACAACATTGAGGTGTTTTGCTTGTGCAATGATCCTCCAGTTTTTAGCAATCTTGTTTAAATTTTCCCACGGAAAAACCATCATATCTGATCACATCCAAGTAAGGTTTTAACTTATATCAAGCGCAGTGTTTTAAGTGATTCTGTAGTTAGACGATAACATCAAATCAGCAAGTACGCGAACATATAATGTACGTCTATACAACGTTGTATGCGTGATATGATGAGATGTTGTTAGCACGTTGAATCGAGCTCGTTTATTTGACATCAAAAGACATCACCATCAGGAAGTTCAGTTTTAAATGGTCTTGGATTCAACCATTCGTTGAAAGTGAAAGACATGGTGGCGGCCACTTTAATGTGTATTCGAAAAACTGACAGGAAGGAAAGCATGTCTTAAAGTTGTTGAATATCTAAGTTTTTTCTAAAAAGAAAACTTTAATAAGGTTTTTTAAAATAGGGGGTTCAGGCCAGGATTAAAACTTGGCTGTCAGCAGGACCTTGAAATTTTTAAAAAAGATGAAGTGAACGATAATTAAAAAAAGTCATTAACTGTTACATTTTGTAAGTGTTAGCAAGTTTTTGTACATATAGCTTACTCTCGCGTTTATCATTACAACATGTTATCATTAACGAAACTCTAGCTCTTTCAAGATGTAAGCAAAATGCTGTGTCAGCGCTTATGCATGCTTAATTTACACTCAATAATTAGCAACCAGATAATTAGATAGAAAGTAAGCTGTATCAACCATTACAGTAAAGTTCACTTCTCAAACCCTTTATAAGGTGATAAAATGATAAAAAGACAATTTGAATATTAGTGGCTATAAAGTCTTGAGAAAGTAACGGAATAAAGGACGTTCTCATTTTTATCATAGAACATACTTTGATCACGAAAATTTTCGGCGGTACAAAAATTTTCGAAAGATTTACTTTTTTTCTTATATTTGCTTTACGTACGTTATTTTGCGTAATAAACTCTTTTGAGGGGCAGTTAGTGGGTGGTTTAGGTCCTTTATGGACATCAGATAAAGTCTCATTTTCATCAAAAAATATTCATACACTGCAAGAAGTCTGTTTTCGTCTTTTATACTGTAATTCTAGAAATTTGACCGTAATATTTGACCGAAAGATCGAAGAAACTGACCGAATATTTTTTCGCCGAAAGTTTTCGTGAATGATTAATGTACGTTAAGATTTTAATATTTGACCGTAACGTGTGTCGCCTCACTGTTGACGTTGAAATGAATACGCCATACGAATCGAAGTAATTAGTCATCATGGACCCTTTGATGAAATATGACTTTGTTCTAAATATAGAACACCATCTTGATTTATATGTCATGTGTCATACATACTTTAATGGAACATATTGTCTCTTCTTACACTTACTTCATTACAAGTAATATAGTAATAAAAGATTTGTTACATATATGTGTATATATGTTTAGATGTTTACAGAATATCAATACACTCTATGGCTTGACTAGAGGTGGACTCAGAGGTATAGCAACAATTTCGAGAAGAGAGTGAACGGTAATGAAAATACAGGAATATTCCTGGAAAAAGTCACTAACTGATAGGTTTTGTAATTGAGCTAACGAGTAGCATACTCTCTTCCTGAAAATTTTGATACACCCCTTGGTCCGCCTCTGATTGAAGTATACACCACATCCAATGGCGAATCTCGAAGTTACAAGAGAATAGTAATATGTCGTTAGATAATCATTAACTACCATCATTTTGTATAAAATAATGATTTTTTAATTGTAGCTCACACTTTTTCTATAGCTTGGACATACTTCTTGATCCGCAACTGACTGGTAGAGGGATTTGATCAAATTTCAGGAGGAGAGTGAAATTAATGATTTTTTATTTACAGTTTCTCTTCTCCTGATCTGCCACAACACCATAGCAGATAGAATGAATTGTTTTGGACTTTCCATCTTCAGGCCCAAATTTAGTAAGCCTGTGAGGGGGTCTCAGATGTACTGTTTTCAATTCTAAGAATCTAAATCTAAGGAGTATATTTTCTTAGTATTTTGCCCTGACATTTTTGTTTCTAATAGTTTACATATAAGTTTACCCACTTTCTGGTGTCTTCTTACTTTACCATAATAATAATAAAATGAAGCAACTGTCAACAACTTAATGTCACTAACTACCTATACATTTTGAACTGACGTATAAACTAGTTTCGGGGCTAATTAGACCACAGGCGAATCCAGTCAAAAGTTGAGGGTTCGCAAAATCAACAAATCGTTGGAACCAAACAATTGGATCATCACCTTTAATCAAATTTTCAGCCTAACATATATCAGAGAATAGATATCTTTTCTATTTCTGAACATTATCGCAGCATCTGCGAACCTCTCAAATCTTTGGATCCGCCCCTGTAGACTAATCGTTATTTCGATTATTTCCGTATCTATTCTTGATCGAATGAGTGTTTTACTGTTTGGAAATTCTTTATTATTTTGTCTGAAGTTTCAACACTTTTAACGTTATTCCCATCCATTATAAAACAACTTTTCAACGTTTTTAACGCGTACATACGTCAAGAAAACGTCAAACGCATATTTCTTTAGCAACAGGGCACTTATCATAGCACTCTAGAAGCAATTGTTTATAAAGCATTCGTTTATATGATAAGTTTAGACATGAGTTGATACGTCAGCATTGCGACATAACAACAAAAGTCAGGAAGATCTGCTTTATGTGGTTTCGATGATACACGCATATTTTCATTAGGTATATAAAATGATGGATGAAGCTTGTATTTAGACAGAGGCTCAAAGCGGACAGATTATTTAAAAAAAAGCATGACAATATACAGGGTGGACTACAAAAAGAAGTACTAAGGTTTATTATGTAAACGAAATAATTCTATAGCGTTTGGCTTAAGCTGGAAAATATGATACTTTATGATATAAATATACCTTAATTCGACTTTCAGCAATACCTTATCAACCCTTTTTATACCATTATTTTAATGGCGGTAATTTTTGGCATCCGGCGTTAAAAGGTCCGATAAGGTAAGTAGAAGATAAGAACTTCTCTTATCCTACCAAGTTACAGGAGCTACAGGACAAACGAGGATAGCAGTTTTACTATTTATCTATTTAAGTACATAGTTGGGAATACTGACGTTTTTATCTTGCATAAAGATTGCCTAATAACAAATGATAATAATACACCGCTTCACTCCGCTATGCTTCTGAAATATGTATGTTTGGTGTTAGTGCGTGTGTTTTGTCGTGTGTTGCTGTTTGTTGAAGAGACGTAACTTTAAGGGTTAAGACAGAAAAATGAAAGTCTAAACAAAAGATTATTTTGTTTCCAGTTTCATTTTTTTTGATAAACCCTGTATAGGAGTTAACGGTTTAGTTTTTCAAATAGATAGATCTTACTAAAATAAAATGCAATCAAGAGTTGACCAATTTATTGCTATTGTTTACATCACAATAAGCCTTTTGTTACACGTGAAATGTAAAAGACATTTTTTGCTGAACTACAATGGAACAAGGATCGAAACTAAAGATCATTTAGTTGCTAATTGCCCGAAAAATAAAGACTGCGTAGTTGATAACGGGTGGAAGTACGACCAGGGTATGGGAGGATGGTACTTTATGGAAAGTTCTCTCTCCACACCGTGTTGCATTTTGAAAAACAAACCGGTGTATTTCCCTGGCCACACACCTCTACCTAAGGAAATGTACATTGATTTAACGGTGAATTTTTCAAGCTGCACACTGTTTGGAAGAAAATGTAGGGAAAGTTTAAAAGTGAAGATGAGAAAAACGTGGCATAGCATCGAAATAACACCTGGAGTGATCCCAAGAGATGAATCAGATCACAAGAAATACAAGATTTCACGGAATTCTTCTCTTGAAATTAAAATTTCCGCTCTTAATTTTTACGGAGTCGTTCGCTCACTTAGTATGTACTTCGATTATTGTCGACAGAGTACGGACAGCTTGGTATGGTATCCAGCCATGCGCGTTAACGAAACATCACGATGTGGAAAATGTATTGAACATGCCGTGAATCTGTTCGGACATGAACTAAACAGAACATGTGATGAAAAAGGAAATTCCACTTATGTTGGTTTTTGTGAGTGTGAGCAGGGATACATGTTAAATAATGAAACATGTACAGGTAAGGGTGAAAAATACTCTATGGCACCTAGAAAGAATCAGAAATGTCACGGGGAAAATATGATCGCTCAAATATCAATAAATCTCAATATTAGCATCTTCAGAAAAGTTTCAACAATAAAATTGTCATCTTAAATTTTTGTTAAATTGTCCTATAAAATATGTAAAATGTGATCCAATAAGTAATTCAGGTGTCATTGCATTTTATTAGGATACGCGAATAAATAAGGGACTGTAAATAAGAGATGAATTGATAGGAATAAGATTAGAACCGTTATTAGGTTAAGAAAAGATCACCAACTGTGTGGTCTGTCAACTTGTACCTCGCACTGTTTCGTCACCAGCGCCAGTTCCTAATAATTCTATGCTATTAGAGTGCATGCTCAACTTTATATATAACAAGCAAAGCAGACGGATAAATATCCCTGGCGGTACATAAAAAAACAGCGAGTTACTCTTTTTCTTCTAGCTAACATTTTCATATACTATTTATAATACTCTTCCTGAAAATTGGAGTTATGATAATATCTTTTATCATGAAGCTTCGTGCTTTTAACTGCTCTTTTTAGTTATAGGCTTTTATTCGCTATTTTATAAAAGTTTTAAAAATATTTTACCATTCAAAAGGTTGTGTCAGATTATTCTTGGTTTCAGGAACCTTAAACCTTTTAAAGCCTGATTGTTGAATAAATATTTTTTTTCGTTTAAGCATGCATCAATAATACTGTTAAACCGTTGCCTGGTAACACAGTATGTCAACCTTGTCCAGATGGGTCATTAGCCAATCAAGAGAAAACAGTATGTCGATGTAAACATGGCTATAGAAGATTTAACGAATCAAATGAGAAAGAAACATGCTACGAAGAAAGTAAGTACTTTCTGTTATTTTTGTAGTTTGTAGTTCGAGAAAAAATAATAGCGCAAAATTGACAGAATCTCATTGTTTTAGAACATTGCAGTGGGGGTTCCAAAAAAGGTGTTCATTAATATATTTGACAGAGGGGGGGGGGGGGGAGGGGACAAAGGGATAC
>JAUKWF010000095.1:0-16847 GCA_032356525.1 Eutonina indicans
CCATCAGCACATACTTCGCGGGACCAGTCTTGACACTCGACATTTGGACAATGTCCCATAAAAAAAGCAAACATACAATCACCATTAGCATCATCACAAAAATGATCATAACATGTGTCCCAATCTTTATTGACTGTTGTGTTGGAGTTTGTGACAGCAATAGATGTTTTGGGTGGAACAATCTTTTCCATATTGGTGAGATAATAAGAATGAATAACATTGACTAGACCTCTCAATCTCGAAGGAAATGATTGTGATTGTTGATATTTATTCTTCAAATCTTCAGTTGCTGTACGTCCGTTGCGTGTACTCAAAACATCTTCTGTGAACTTGCTGAAGTAATTGGCAAGTTTTGTTAGAACGTTAACTTCTTCTTCTGGTAGTTGAAAATATTTGTGTATTTTATTTTTTGATAAAACAGGGCTGTTGTTGTTTGTGGTGACTGTGTCGATAGGTGATGAAACTCTTTTATAGTTTTTTATCGGAGTTGAATGAATAACACCACAGATGAGGAAAATGGTAGCAATGGTTACCTAAAAAAAGTTAAAATCAACAATTATTTATCAATTTCAATGCATAAATAAAAACACATGAACCCACTGTTTTAAAGGATTGTAGATTACCTGTTGAAAATGTAATATTTGTAAAAATGTGTTGAAAAATTATTGGTAGATGACTGGTTTTTACGAATATTGAAAGTTAAAGAAAAACTCGGAGCAGTAAATGTATTTTGAAATAAATTTGAAACAGTTTTAAGATACTATCGGTTTAATAATATTTTTTTTACGATAAAAGGAACTAGAACAAGCTTTCAAACCGTTTCTGATATTTTTGATCCTTGGACCATTACTTACTTGTTACTAATGTCATATGAAAAAGAAAAGAAATTTTCAAATACATTGTAATAACTTAAAGACTGCTAGGCAGTTACTAAAGAATAAAAATAATTTCCTACCTTCATGACTATATACTTTGATATTGTTTTTTGAGAAAATTTAGTTGCTTCTTCTTAATGATTATCTGTTGAATTGATGTATTTCTCTCAAAACCATGTTATATTTATATTATTCTTCTGCAGATTCAACATTTATAAATTCTGGCAAAACGATAGTGATTAAAAAAGTGCGAAACATTTGAACAATTAAATAGAAACATTTGTGTAATATTTGTAATAGTATGTGTAGTTGTGGTTTTTAAACTATCATTGTGTTTCTAGAGGGTTAAGCCAGTAATTAAGCTTTTATTATCACTTTTGTGGGATCCTTTAAATCACTAAAGTCATAAACTATTACAATTATATATGGCCTTAAATTATTTTTGTGTAAACATATTTTCACTTCAATTGCAACCAATTGAACTTGTGGCTGCTGAATTAATTTAACAGCTTTTGGATTAGGTGTTAGCTAAAAAATCAGTGTTTTTTCATAAGTCGATAAAACTTCGTTCCTTCTCTCCTACACTTCTAATAAGAGAGTTAATCTATTTTTTTTGTTGTGAAACAATTGAATTTGAGTTCTACAGTGTGCGAATTATGAATTATGTGCAATACTGTTTATTTATTGTTTATATAATATTAAAGTCATGATGCAATATGAATCTATTAAGACACTTACTGTACTTTTCTAGACGGACTCTCCTATCGCTAAAGAAAGTAAAAGTACAAAAAGAATTAAAGTTTTTTTCGTTTGAGGTACGAATTATATTGAAATAGTTGACTTGATCTTGATAGTTATTATGCTTGTTTACATTTACTATAGTGAAGAGTATGTCAAAATATTCTTTATACTGTTTATTTAATATGCAACAAGTGACAACCAGGACGGACATGTACATATTTGTATCGGTATCAAAAACTGATCTTGCGACTCTTGAATTAATTTATCATTTTATTGTTTTGTTTGTTGCCATCTATAACAATTCAGTGCATGTGTTCACGTATTAACAGCAAGATAGTTTAGCTTGAAATAGTGGACTCCGTTATTTTCAACCGAGACAATCTTAATGATTAGAATGTTTTTTATTTTATATTTGTTTGCGTGCCTGAACAACACATTCATCACTATTTCCATAAAATATTTATTTAAATAAAGGTGTCAAAAACTGATCTTGTTGCTTCTTGATTAATTTAATTTGATTTGTTTGTTGAAGTGCCATCTAAAACAAATCAGTGCATGGTTTACGTATTAGCAGCAAGATGGTTTGGCTTGGCATAGTTGACTGTTATTTTCAATCGCAAAGTGTGTGTGTTTATGTATTAACGTGTTTTTGTTTGTTGCCATATAAAACCAATCAGTGCATGGTTTACGTATTAATAACACGCTGGTTTGGTTTGGCATGTCCTGGAACAGTTCACCCCGTTATTATCAACCGCAAACGATTTAATATTACTATGTTTGTTATGCATTGCAATGTATATTTAATTTTCTAACTAGCACATGAAGTTGGATTTCCCTTTTAAAAGAAAGAAGGAATAAATAATTGGTTTGGTTTAAAGTCAACTACATCTTGAATGTTAAAACAGATTATTTTCTTTTACTAAATTTATGTGTTGCAAACCTTAGGGTAAAAAAATTATTTTAGTAATCTTAAAAATTTGAATTCGATTCCTCCATTCAACTTCAACACTAACCACACAAACATGAATCACTATCAGTTTCTAAAGTTTGCATCAAATTTGGTATTCCTGTAGTTTCTGACATTTAAATAATATCAAGGGATTTTTGTGATGCTTTAGAGAGCATCTTAAAAAGCAGAGTCATTATTAGGTCATTTTACAAAATACCTGAAATTTGATCAAGAGTTTTTGTTTTTTCTGTTTGCTGTATTTATGTATTTATACAATTTATTGACAGACTAAGAAGACATTTTGATTCTAAATAACCAAAACTATTATGTCAAAATATAATCGCGTGGAAATTCAGCACTTTAATGGTTTTAATGTGCTTTAGAGGTAGTATAGAACCAGAACATGGGATAGAATTCCAGAAACCCATTGACAGTATTTTATATAAGTGAAAGATCTCCTACTTAAGATGAAATACTATCAAAATTTTCGAAGTTATCAGAGTATTACACCAACGGCAGAGCTACTGATTTGACACAGAAGTTGATGTTTTAATCTCTAATTCATTCAATTCCTCCTTATATGTTTAATACAGTACTTGATTATTGCCTGACCATTGATATCAGTACAGATAGTTTGATCATGCAAAACATCAAAATGTTATCTTTTGATTTTAAATGTTTCAAAAACTATAAATGACTCTGTGGTTTGTTACAGAGGTTTTTAATCCAACTACTACAGATCATATCCCCAAAAATATTTAAAAAAGGATGCTTATACTAACAATTAAAATAAGTTAAAAAAGTAGTATATATACTTTCATCGACGGTATCATAAATATGGCGATTGCATCATACAGTTTGACCTCTAAGTCGGCCCATTAGATTATACCAAGTAATTAAGTTTCAGCAATTAAAAATTCCATATATGATACAATTATAGTAGGATACTATTTGGCGAAAAATGAATATTAAAGAACTGATTGGATTGTTGTTGCATTGTTAAAGGTCGATAAGATATGAATAGGTTGATTGACGTCTAAACCACAGTTTCGTTTTATGTAGAATATTTCAGTCGAAGAACTGTTCTTCTTCAAAATGGGGAAAATTATTAGTGTTCATCACCTAGTAAAGAAAAATGTAAACCTAGAAAATACTGTTGCAATATATTTTAATATCACTTTTAGTATCACTATCCTATTAAAGGATTTTACACAATTATAATCTTTAAAATGAAGACACTACTATCCTCTTTTCAAACTGTAAAATACAATAATTCATCTAAAAACTGCGTATAACCGTACATGTAATCATATCTTTTGGTTCTAAGAAATGTAAAAATTTCCAAATACCAAAAACAATTAGCAAACTATTCAATAAAGAAACACATTTTTTCAAGTTAAAAAGTACGATATGATAAAAAGTCATACAATAAAGCAATGAAGACAGTTTGTTTTATAATGTATTAAATAAGGTATATTGCATAGTTTATACAGAAATTCTTGTATATTTTTAAAGAAAACTTTAATTAAATCCCATTTTCGCCAACGAATTATTTAAAATAACTATCACTAAAATGTTAAATCGTAAATGTTAAATGCTAAATCACCATAAAGTCTATAATTAAACGGTGCGTTGTTTTTTATTATCCTATTATAGTGATTTTATTATTAATTACCACCACGCAACGACTTATCCATAACGATACTAAAATCTCTAATTTAGATATGGTTATTTGGCATCACCGAGCGAGCGAAGGAGAGCATCTCCTTACCCAGAAAAAAACGTATACGGGATGTTAAAACGAAAGTGATGAGCAAATCCGACTAAGAGCAGAGCGAGTAAGGTAAGGCGAGGAGCAAAGCGAGTGAGCAGGGCGAGGAGCAAAGTATGTCAGTTTATATATATGAAAAAATAAACTTTTCTTCGCAGTCAAAGTATATCATAACATCTGGGACACCCTGTAGTTAGTTAGTTAGTTAGTTAGTTAGTTAGTTAGTTAGTGCATTGTTGTACAAAACAGTTACCATAGTGAACAATCTGTCAAAATGATATTATATTAATACTGCTCATTCATTTCAAATGAAAATATTAGTGTTTTTATCCTCACAAAATAAAATCGCTAAAGAATTATTTAAAGTTCGTCGAAAATGCCATAAATATGGCAATTGCAACATAGTGAACCTAGAGCTTGACCTCTGATTCCGCCTGTCGTATGATTCCGCCTTTCGTAATAGGCAAAGTAATTATGATTTTTACATTTAAAAATTCCAAATAATTAGGTTTCTGCAGTTCAAGAATTTATGTATTCATGTAGACAGATTTGTGGTCCATCGAATTTTTTGTTTTGCGAGGTCAATGTTTTGCTCAGTATTGGCATTGTGTTGGTTCTCTTCACTATGTTATGCAATGTATGATTCAAAAAATTTTAGAAGTGAATGTAAATTTTTTAATAAGTTTTTAATTTTTTTTTACCAAGAAAACTACGATATTAAATTGTTTATTACAATATATTTGGATAAGGAAAAATTATAAATATGACATAAAACAATGTAACTATTATATACCACCTTTAAAATCACGTAACCTGCAATGGTAGAATAACATAATTTGTGCTGGCTAAGATTTTTTCTTCAATATAAACCTTTATAGTTGAGCATACAAAAAATATGAGCATTTAAATTCAAATTTTAGCACTATCGAGCAGCCGATTATTGCATGTTTAGCTGAAATACATTATACTTACTTACTCAAAAAGTAAGTTCCTAAACGCACTATCTGAAAACACACATGTACTGAGTTTGTAGTGTTTAAGGGGTAGCATAATTGGTATGATTTAAATAACATAACAGAAAAAGAAGCTTTTTAAAGTAAAACCACGGATGCTTCATTCACGAAAGTTTAAATCAAACACAAGTATCTTTAAAAACAACAAAAAGCTATAAAATATTATTAAGAAAACCATACTAAAAGTTCACTAGAACACCGATAGTCTCATCATCAAGACTAAAATGTTTTCCAAACAGATTACTGTACAGCTGCTCCTTTCCGGGTACTCTTTTTAGTGGCTGTTTGCTGACAAATAGTAGGCGCGTTTTTTATAAAAATGCTAGATGGACAATAATCAATCAATGATGGTAATAGATTAATATCATGGTTTGATATTAATCTACTCATAAAAAATCCGGCAAAATTTCAAATGATGTTTTTAGGAGTAAACATAGATAGGACTGTCAATATTGTAGTTTTTAAATGTGATAAAATGTATTTTTAAGGGTTCTTTAACAAATAAAATAATTCAATTCAATAATTCAGATTCAAAATAAACTCAAAATTGCGTGTTTTGACAAAAGCCCATCTCACAAAAGATGACTAACAAAATCTTTATGTTACTGACCCATTAGAAAAAAGGTATATACAAGTTGAAAGCCATGGGTGGCTAAGCATGAATATACATTTTTAGTTGGCTAATAAAACTTTATCAGAAATCTTTTGTTTGAAAATATATATTGGGAAGGAATTGTTTAATGATAAAAAGATTGACTGCAGAATTTAAGAATTCCAACATAAATATTCCTTGCCCTGCAAGCACTCTTATTATCGTAGTTTTAAGGAGGGGGGTTTACTGGTATACCAGAAAAAAATAATACACCATGCATAATATTACAGACATTACAGATAATTTTCTTCTGCTAAATGTGTAAGTATACTTTTGAAAGTGTTGTTTTATCGTCGACGATGGCGATTACAACATTATTAAGAGTGGTGTCTCACTAGTAAGTTGACGAGCAAGCTCAATCATAATACATTATTTACAAATTACAAGAATCTTTTCAATTGAACCATTTTCAAAAACGTATAAATATAAAAAACACAGAGTAAAAAAACTATAAAGAAGCAATAAAGAATGTATGGAGATAAAAACACATGACAGTGCTGATAAAACTAGTCTAAGAATGACAGTTGGTCCAACAATATTATCGAAAATTGTTGAAATGTGGAATAGAAATAATGAAATAGGAAAACCTAATAAGATCTTAAATAACGTTCAACATCAAGTAATGACTTTTTAAAAGGAGAGAAAAGCATCGTTGCGTTTGTGTTTTCCATGGGCTGTCAACTTCAGCGCAATAAAAGGCTTTGTACAATTTCTCATGAGCTTAATAGCATACTGATGCATTTATGTACTGAGTAATCTACGAAAAAACCTGCATGCAGTAGTAGTAGTCTGGATGCCAAATTCATCTCGAGTGATCGATACGGTATCTCATCTAACGACGATAATTTAGAAAATCTTTTAGATATTCACAAAGATAAAACGGTATAAAAAGATAAAATTCAATCTCTTATGTTAGTTGTATAGAACATTTCAAACAAATCGTGCCCTGAAATAATTAAAGATATGTTTCAGGTTAAATGTATGACTTATTCATTCGTTCTAACCAACCTCTGTCGTTGCCAATGCTTAAAACTAAAACACACGGTACAAATTATATAGTTATTATTTTAATATATGTAAAGTTGGATTTCATAAAATTATAATGATTTTATATTATTGTAAAACTAGAGATAATGGCTAACTGTAAATAAAGAATAAAGAATTTATTTATTATCTATTGTAACAGCATTTTGCAGGTTTATATTTTTTGTTTACCGATTGATGAACTAGCCTAATTCTCCCCAATTTTAAAACAGTTCTTCGACTGAAAAAATCTATATAAAACAAAACTATGGTCTAGATTTCAATCAATCTATTCATAAACATTTACCACGCAATGCCAATCTAATCAGTTCTTTAATACCCCTTTTTCGCCAAAAAGTATCCTACTATAATCGTTTTATACATGGAATTTTTAATTGTAAAACATAATTACTTGGACAATTATGAGGTGCGGACAGAGGTCAAATTCTATAGGTGCACTATGTTGCAATCGCCATATTTATGCCATCATTGACGATAAAGCAACACTTTCAAAAGTATACTTACGCATTCAGCAGAATAAAATTATCTGTATTATCATGCATGGTGTATTATTTTTTTCTGGTATACCATAAACCATCCTTAAAACTACGATAATAAGAGTGCTTGCAGGGCAAGGAATATTTATGATGGCATTCTTAAACCCTGCACTGTCAATCTTTATCATAAAACCATTCCTTCCCAATATCTATTTTCAAACAAACGATTTCTGATAATAAGCCAACAGAAATTGCAAATTCATGCTTAGTCACCCACCCTACAATTTTTATACCTTTTTTCTAATGGGTCAGTAACATAAAGATTTTGTTAGTCATCTTTTGTGAAATGGGTTTTCATCAAAACACGCAAATTTGAGTTTATTTTGAATCTGAATTATTGAATTGAATTATTTTACTTGTTAAAGAGCCCTTAAAATTACTATTTATCACCTTTAAAAACTACAGTGTTGACAGTACTATAAGTTTTCTACCATAATAAGAATTATGGTTTGTTGAGTTTTATTGTGTTAAATAGCATGTATTTGTTTCTTATTAAATTTTGTTTGGTTCCCTGACAATTAAGTTAAAGTAAGGATATGCAACTTTTAAATTTGAAAAGAGAGATTAACTCATGCTTTTATCAACGATAAGAGTGACATATTTTTATATCTTCAATATTCAAATTATATTTCATTGAAGTATTTCATTTCTTTTTCAGATTGCTGCAAGTTATTGTAAGTATTTAAAAAATGGAAATATTTGGTATATATGTAGCTATGTACTATATATACAGACCGTCGAAGGTGGAAGTAATTCAGGAAAGGAAAGCTCGAATCAAAGGAGAAGTTGAAAAATATATTTTGCAAATGTAAAACAAAGTGCTAAATGTTATGCAGTAAAGTACCCTGGTAAGCAAATGAAAAAAAACTATTATAAATCACCCAGCATCTATTATTATTATTATCTTTCTTTAAAGTTGGTATCAACGTAGTCAATTTTACAAATAATGACTAATAATAACAAACACAAACAAATAAATGTGTAATCAGCTATCTATAGATTTTTCACGTGCAGTTTTCACCATTCCATTGAATGATTTTTTTCTTTGAAGGCTGCTTTATTTTGCAGGTTCTATAAGTCTAGAAGTAACTGATTCCATAATATTGATGCCCTAAATATTAACCCATATATCCCATGATTGTAGTGCCGTGTGGGTGGAAAACAGATTTGAAGAGTTGAGACAATAAGTAGTCTCTTTAATTTCAAACAACCCAGTAATAACACCCGGATTTAAACCGTTTAGAGATTTATATACCTCAGTCATTAAAATTTGGAGGTTCTGTATGTGGATATATACACTACCTTAATTGGCTAAGAGCTGTTCTAAGGACAATTGAAAGTTGCTTTGTACAACGCGTAAGGCTCTTTTGTGGGTTTGATCTAAAAGAGTATTAGAGGTCTTAGAGCAAAACATCCAGAGGATCGGGCAACATTTAACATGTGATAATATGTAAGCTGTGTAAAGATACTTGGCGTTATTTGAATCAAGATAAAAATACTGGTTTTGGGTAACCAGTACAACCCATTATATCGTATGTAAGGGGTTAAAGGGATTTATAGAAAAAATCACGTACGCATTGTGAATTATTTATCTACTTACAATTGACGAAGCTCCATCATCAATACTTTATATACAAATTAAAAGAAGTGGGAGCCCTAGGAGTCCTCTGTGTTCCTTAAATGTCAATTTAAAATCCATCAGCACATACGTCAACAGTCCAGTCTTGACACTCTGCATTTAGACAATGTCCCGTAAGAGTAGCAAACATACAATCACCATTAGCACGATCACAAAAATATTCATACCATGTGGCCCAATCTTTGTTGATTGTTGTGTTGGAGTTTGTGACAGCAATAGATGTTTTAGGCGGAGCAATCTTTTCCATATTGGTGAGATACTAATTCTTACATTGACAAGACCTCTCAATCTCGAAGGATTTTGGTTTTTGGTTTTTGGTTGCAACCACTAAACGACCAAATTACGACGTCGGATTGACGTCGTGTGCTTACTGGGTAATTACATTTTTGCAAATAAAAGAATAATACGACTAGGTTATTGGTTTAGACAAACCGCAAATGACGCTTATAACTGAGATTTATGTTCCATATGCAATCAAACTACAACAAGTTGCAAGTAGGATACTTTTTAGCGAAATAAGGGTATTAAAGAACTATGATTTTGGATTGGCATTGTGTGGTTAAAAGGTTAATAACACATGAATAACATTGATTGACGTCTAGAACAGAGTTTTGTTTTATATAGATTGTTACAGTGAAAAACAATTATTTATTTATTCAAAATGGAGAAAATTATGCTATTTCATCACTCTGTAAACATAATGATATCAAATTTCAAATCGATATGATTTTGATTTCAGCAAATATAAATAGGACACTTAACACTCAGCGATAAGTCAAAAGATGGGAAAATACACAATATTTTGGGAACATTTTATAAAAAAGTCTTAGTTATAGATAACAGAAACAAATTTTTTTTTGACTGAGTACAATGAAAATGTTTTGTTCACATTTTTTTGAGTGTTGAACTTTTGGGTGTGAGAGTTTCTACTAGGATTTTAATTTTTTGAATAGTAACCGAAAATCAAAAGTTTTTTCAATCTAAAATCAATTGTATCAACGGAAAATCTTATTTGACCGTTCTCAATCTAAGTTTTTTAGGTTGCGATTAAACATTAATCACACTTATCTAAACCAATCAGATTTGAGTATTTTTCTCCGTCATTTGATTATATTTTCAGTTAATAATCTTATTATTAATCTATTCTTACCACACTAACCATAATGATATCAAATTTCAGGGAATATAAAGAGAACAGTTGAGAGTCAAACTCCAAGCATTTAAAAAAAGACTCATGATTATACAAAAGGTTAGTAGTTGCAACACATATCCACAACTAACTGCAAGTTATAAATAATTATTTGGTTCTGAAATAATCATTTGATTTTTCCAAAAGTAATGTGCATCATTATCATTCCACCGCAAGTGGTTTATTTCAACATAATAACGAACACATATCAAGCGAAATTAAAAAAGGAAACTCTATGATTGGTTTAATCAAAAGAAGTCTCCTCTCGTTTATTGCCAAGCATGTTTCATACCTTGTATGCAACATTTGTCATGCCTCATCTTAAATACATTCAAGTAATCTGGCTTTTTTCACCAAAACATGTGAACATAGTTGAATCTTTTCAAAGATGAGAAATCTTCTGTACGAGCAACGTTCAAAATATTGATCTTAACAGTCCAACACTCCAGTTTAAAAAGGAAGTTCGTGATTTGGTGGAAGTATAAACATATGAACATTTATGAAACAGCTGTGATTCCAAGTAAAATTGATTTAAGTATTCGCCCGAGAAGGAAGCACGAACCCGAGCATGTCTAGATGACATCAGAAGAGTGTGGATGCATGTCAGATGTTGTAAACTCACTATCTGTTACTATATTCAAGAAACGACTGAACTATTATTTAAAAAGTTGCTAATATGCAGTTTTAACAACATTGTAAATAAAATTTGTTCGAAGAGGTCGATTTGACCTGTGAATTGTAAACTCGAAATCTCCCGCGTTCAAATTTTACAACCCCGCGTCTAAATTATACAACCATAGTAATGCAAAATAGTTAGGCTAGCAAAGGTTAACCAAACAGCTTGGAAAAGTTTACAAAATTATACTTTGGCGTTGTTGGGGATTCTGATGGTGGTATTAAGGTTGTTTGTGATTCTGATGTTGGAATTGAAATTGTTGGTGATTCTGATGGTGGTATTAAAGATGTTGGTGAATCAGATGCTGGCATTGAAATTGTTGGTGATTCTGATGGTGGTATTAAAGATGTCGGTGATTCTGATGGTGATATTGAACATGTTGGTGATTCTGATAATGGTATAAAAGATGCTGGTGATTGTTATGTTGGTATTGAAATTGCTAGTGATTCTGATATTGTTATTGAAGTTGTTGGTGATTCTGATAATTGTATTGAAGTTGTTGGTGATTCTTATGGTGGCATTGAAGATATTGGTGATTCTCATGGTGGTATTTAAGATGTTGGTAATTGTAATGTTGGTATTGAAATTACTGGTGATTCTGATGTTGGTATTGAAATTATCGGTGATTATGATGGTGGTTTTGAAGATTTTGGTGATTCTGATGGTGATATTGAAGTTGTTGGTGATTCTGATAATGGTATTAAAGATGTTGGTGATTGTAATGGTTGTATTAAAGATGTTGGTGATAGTAATGTTCGTATTGAAATTTTTGTGATTCTGATGGTGGTTTTGTAGTTGTTTATGATTCTGATGGTGATATTAAAGATGTTGGTGATTCTGATTTGGTATTGAAGTTGTTGGTGATTCTGATGGTGGTATTGAAGATGTTTGTGACTATAATGGTGGTATTGAAGTTATTGGTAAATATAAGTATTGAAGATGTTGGTGATTCTGATAGTAGTATTAAAGATGTTTGTAGTTGTAATGCTGATATTGAAGTTGTTGGTGGTTCTGATGTTGGTATTGAATTTGTTGGTAATTCTAATGTTGGTTTTTAATTGTTGGTGATTCTAATGTTTATATTGAATTATTGGTGATTCTAATTTTATTTTATTTATTTATTCTTTATTTATCGTTGGAACCTACAAATAGTACAATGACTAATCAAATCCAACTAAGTATAATATAAAATGCTTAAAAATATAAAAATGATAATGGTAAAATCAATAATCATCGGCAATTCAAGCATTTACAATAAATACTGATGCCTTGTATGTTATGATAAAACTTTAGAAGATTCTTCTCTGATTTTACATATTTTGGAAGATAATTCCAAGCAAGTGCAGCTCGAAATTCAAAAGAATTAATTGCACGAGTTGTACGTGCTCTCGGTACTGTAAGAGAAGAACCTTGTCTAAGATCGTATCTAGACGATTTTGGTGTAAATGTATCCCAGATAATTTCAGGACTTAAGCGATTTAATTTTTGAACACTTCTCCAACTAACAATTTAAGATTATTACAGTGGATAGTCATCGAATTAGACTTTAAGAGCAACTCATCAAATGTATCCGATTGTATCCTTTGTGATGAATTGTATTTATACGATTACCCGCCTGTTTACTACAAAAGATCCACACCAAAAAACAGTAGTTAAAAGGAGACATGATAAAAGATGAAATCACAAGGTCTGCCTCTTTTTGAGTCAGATAGTTTCTAATCCTCATATGGGCTTTAGTTTTAGCCGATGCCTTTCTGCAGATTTGAGATATGTGAGGAAAAAAACTTAACTGACGATCAATGGTAACTCCAAGGAGTTTTACCTCTTTGGAGCTGGTTATTAAGTTAGTACCTAATTCAATATCAATGTTACTATTTTTAGGGCCAGAAAAATTGCCTGAAACTTTTCAGGATTACAAATATATTGGAATTATCTTCCAAAATATGTAAAATCAGAGAAGAATCTTCTAAAGTTTTATCATAACATACAAGGCATCAGTATTTATTGTAAATGCTTGAATTGCCGATGATTATTGATTTTACCATTATCATTTTTATATTTTTAAGCATTTTATATTATACTTAGTTGGATTTGATTAGTCATTGTACTATTTGTAGGTTCCAACGATAAATAAAGAATAAATAAATAAAATAAAATTAGAATCACCAATAATTCAATATAAACATTAGAATCGCCAACAGTTAAAAACCAACATTATAATCACCAACAAATTCAATACCAACATCAGAACCACCAACAACTTCAATATCAGCATTACAACTACCAACATCTTTAATACTACTATCAGAATCACCAACATCTTCAATACTTATATTTACTAATAACTTCAATACCACCATTAAAGTCACAAACATCTTCAATACCACCATCAGAATCACCAACAACTTCAATAACAACATCAGAATCACCAGCGATTGCAATACCAATATTACAATCACCAACATCTTTAATACCATTATCAGAATCACCAACAACTTCAATATCACCATCAGAACAGAATCACCGACATCTTTAATACCACCATCAGAATCACCAACAATTTCAATGCCAGCATCTGATTCACCAACATCTTTAATACCACCATCAGAATCACCAACAATTTCAATTCCAACATCAGAATCACAAACAACCTTAATACCACCATCAGAATCCCCAACAACGCCAAATTATAATTTTGTAAACTTTTCCAAGCTGTTTGGTTAACCTTTGCTAGCCTGACTATTTTGCATTACTATGGTTGTATAATTTAGACGCGGGAGATTTCGAGTTTACAATTCACAGGTCAAATCAACCTCTTCTAACAAATTTTATTTACAATGTTGTTAAAACTGCATATTAGCAACTTTTTAAATAATCGTTCAGTCGTTTCTTGAATATATTAACAGATAGTGAGTTTACAACATCTGACATGCATCCACACTCTTCTGATTTCATCTAGACATGCTCGGGTTCGTGCTTCCTACCCGGGCGATTACTTAAATCAATTTTACTTGGAATCACAGCTTCATATGTTTATATATGTTTATATACTTCCACCAAATCACGAACTTCCTGTCTAAACTAGTGTTGGACTGTTAAGATATTTTAAACGTTGCTCGTACGGAAAAATTCTCATCTTTGAAAAGATTCAACTATGTTCACATGTTTTGGTGAAAAAAGCCAGATTACTTGAATGTATTTAAGATGAGGCATGACAAATGTTGCATATAAGGTATGAAACATGCTTGGCAATAAACGAGAGGAGACTTCTTTTGATTATTTAATCATAGAATTTGCTTTGTTAATTTCGCTTGATATGTCAGAAGCAGCCAACTAGCCACTTTTTACAAAATATGTGTTCTTTTTTTTCCAGCAGAGGCATTTTTAAAAAAATCTAGCAGACCAGATTTTTTTGCCGAACACAAACTAAAAATCCATAGACAAAATTCTTCTGCCGAACACATACTAAAAGTCTGACATTTTCAGCTGGATTCTAAAAAATATTGCCGAACACCTATTTTTTTGTACAATAACATAATAATGGTGCAGAACACATAGGAAATTAACAGCAGGCAGTATTTTTTTGCCGAACACATCAAATTTTACAGGTCTTTAGCTACCATTAACACAAAAGTTTGATGCACAGCAAAGCCAGATGGCCCAGATCAAGACGATCAAAATCGAACACATCTTGTTTTTATTTTCAATTTTAATTTCGCAAGTCATCATTCTTCCACAGCTTCAAAATATCACAACAACACAGCTTTCACTTTCAAAAAAGTATGATATAAAATTTGTAAATAAAATGAATAGAATTAACTTTTCAACAAAAGCAGTTATTTGTGTCATTGTGTGATGATAACTCTCCTTCTCTTCGGCTTTCAAAATCTAATCCCCCGCTCATCAACGTGTCTAGCAAAATATATCGAAAACTCGTACGTCAGGATCCTGACGTATCTTGCCTTACGGGCTTGTGTACCTACTAACCGTCTGTTCCAAGACCCCTTCGTGGGGTGCTTAAAATTCAAAAACTCCGATTTCCTAGTTTTCCCGATATCGGGCATGCGAAGGGAGTCTTGGATCAAGACTAATATTGTAATGGCGGATAGTTCCTTACGGTGGCCGAGAAGTGCCAAAATGCGAAATTTTTTTTCAACAAAGTACAAATTTTTTTGTGTGGATTGAGACTAGCGCGGCATACTAGGCATAATGGTAGACATGGTATGTAACTTAAACAAGAATATAAATTTGTTGTTTGTGGTGGGGTCGACCTTGTGGGGTTGGTTGGAAGTTTGTGATTGATTTTTGATATTCCTCTCCTGTAAAAAATAATTACATAAGTCTTCTTATATTAAAAACATCATTAAGTGCCTAGCTAGAAACTTTTAGTAAGCACTATGCATCATACATTTAAGATGAATATTGAAATGAAAATTCCCTCCCTGTACTTTATTTGACCTCTGTAGACGGGATTCCCGTCTAATTCCAAACTTCGGTACACAGCTAAAAGTTAAGAAAGATTTTTTTCTTCTGATGTGTGGGAGGATGTAAATAATTTGAATGGTATTCAGACTCTGCTGCTTTTCAATGTCTCTGGTAGCAATGGGCCAATCGCATTTTTTATCCGGATACCGGAGCCAATTTTACAACTCCCATACGGAATCCAGGCCAATTTTGACAACTCTATTACGGATATCCGAGCCAATAACTTTTCCTAGTGTTGAACTTGCTCTTTAACTCAAAATAATTCGGAAACGGATTTAAACATCAAACCTTCGTGGTCAAGTTACGTGATATTTTGTCTAATTGTTCTTCACCTTTTTTTTTCCTCTTCAAAAGAATAACTATTAGGGGATCCGCGAAAACGGCAAATTTCGCGGTTGGAACAAAGTTAATCTCCGCGAAAGCTAATCACATTAGTAGTGTCACACATTTTCGAGGACTTCAAACATTTTTACAAGAACATCCAAAAATCAACCACAAATATTCTGTAAATGTTCGAATAAGCGCTCACCCTAAACACTGATATCTTGAAATGCTTGAAATGAACACCCTTCTCGAATAAGCACCCACCCAAACATTTGAAATATTCGACCAGGGCGCTCATTCCAGCATTTACGGTATTCTTGTTTATAAGTCTCTGCGGCGCACTGACTGCGCTGGTCCCAGTCCCTAAAAAACCTTTGTAAAAATAATTTGAATTTGAAAAATTATTTCGCATGAAAAATACATTCCTATTTTAAAAAAAATTTCGAATTTTTAAAAAAATTACGAATTTTGAAAAAAAATTACGCATTTTGAAAAATAATTTCGCATTTTGAAAAAAAATTCGAAATTTTTCATTTTGGCACTTCTCGGCCACCGTAGTTCCTACTATATATATATTTTTTTTCTATGGACGTGTTTCTCGTCTAGCTATAGCTGAGAGAAAGCGATCTACCGTATTAGCGGGCCGGCGAATGCATTGAAAATGGAGGGGCCAAAATATTTAGTAACTAAGAAGGGGGTTATTCCAAAACCGAGACCAGAGACCCGGGACCAAGACCCGGGAACCTACACCCGAGATCCGAGACCCGGGACTCAACGACTGAGACCCGAGACCTGAGACCCGAGACCCGGGACCCTATTGTATTATAATTTCAGGACCAGAATAATAAACAAATTAAGGTGGTAACACACCCTAAGCAATGTGAAAACAGTATTTTCAATTTTCACTACGAATGAAATACGAGACTTCTAGCTACATTTAAAGCACTTTTTGT
>JAUKWF010000096.1:0-11315 GCA_032356525.1 Eutonina indicans
AAGAACTAGGCTTCCAAAAGGACTTCAAGAGATACTACTTTGGAAACATTGCTCTTGAAAGAAAATTTCACGTATTTAATGTCTACGTATAATTCAAATTTTAAAGCCCGCACTGCAGTTTCTACTTCAAAGAGAATTTACCATTAGATATTTCAACTTTTACCTTAGAAACGCAATCCCTGATAAAGAGATACCCAATTAACACCAGGCCTCTACCTGCTACAAGTCAACGTTTAGTTTTAACAATACATTACATCAATTTACTACTGAATAACATTTGAATAAGAATCATTACATTGAATTTTAATTCTACACTGTTCATTTTAAATACTGTACTCTACAGCATGTCTTGTTCTGAAAAGAACACTTTTTTGGATATCTTGGAGTGTGTATATATATGTGCGATTATTAAAATACATTTCTAATATCTCGAGTTTTCCACAACTTTTCTCTCTTTCGCTTCCTTTAAGAAGGACAATGCGTGAGTAAGATTCACAGCACGTCGGTAAGACTCCGCACATGGATCGAATCGGCAACATTGGTATGGTGTGCCACAACGGTACGATTTAACTGCTTTTTAAACAACGACGCCAAACACTTTCCATTTATACTAATATAGGAACATTTTCGTCATCGCATGATTTAGAACCAGCTCGCGGTACAGTCTTCCTCAAAAGCCAAGCATTGGAATCACTGATTTGCTTGTTAAGAGCTTCCATCCAAGCGTATCGGTCTTCTTTGTTATCGGTACATATCCAGATTCTAGAAAAAGAAACAAACAAATTTCATAAATACAGTGGAATCTCTCTATCTCGAACTCGCACGGAAATAAAAAATATGTTCGAGATAGAGAAAGTTCGAGATAAAGAGATAAAAACAGCTTAGAAAGTACAGAAGTGTTCTAAGCTTTTTGTTCGAGATAGAGAGATACCACGGTAGTTCAATTCTTCAAACTAATAATATTTTTTTTTTAAAAAGGGAATAGGTAAAGACAAATGATAATGTCAAAATCATCAAAAAGGATGTTTTCGGAGAAACACTGTTTTCTGGTGAGACACCATGCAGTGTGGTTGTCATTTCATAAAAAACATAACACTTGTCCAGGCCTCTATTCTTCTATAATTAAAAAGATGGGGTTCGTTTTTTCATAAAAAAAGTCAAAACTTTAATTATTCTAACTCTGAAAAAAGTTGGCGATTGACGAGTTGAATTCTTACTTGATCAAAACATTCTTCCCTTCGATCGTCTTCACCAAGTTCGACTCATCGCCAACCTTTACGCCGCGTTTCAAGTTCAACTCGAACGTGTTGGGACGAGCACATTTGTCACGTGACAACAAGCAAATCGATTTGTCTGTACAGTATCGCAAGTCGATGCAGCCCAATGGGTCCTGATTTGAGAAATGAAGTAAAAATAACGTTATTAGCGTGATGTATGTAAGCAGGTATCAGACGGAGGCATACAAAATACCCCCGAGTTTCCCCGAATTTTTGTCCATTTTCAAGACATTTTCCCCTGAAAAAACCGTAATATTATAATTTAAAGAAATTCAAAAAAATCACTCCAGACTCAAACAAGTCAATCTTGACAGCGTCTGTCTGAATCCTGAAAAAAATTCCTGAGTTGGATGAAAAGATTTCCTTGAGATTTTTTGAAAATTTTCTGAACCCTGTGCAAGGTCACTTAAAAATTGAAGCTAAAAAGCAGTTACACGACAGGTCCGGTATTAATGCAAAATGGCCTCTTGACACTGTTATCATCAACTACTTAAGTAATCGAGGGCAGCATCCCGTTAAAAAAAAAATTAGAGGGAATAAACTTTCGTGGGAGAAAACAAATTTCGGTTAAAAATAATTTTTTTATTCGATATTTTTGAGTCAATTTATGCAATTTCAGTGGTTTTCTTGTGTTTTTGAGAGTCAGGATTTGGAACTGGATGAAAAGTTGCGAAAAACGGACGAATTTATTAGATTTTACTTTTGAAATATTTCGCAGGAAAAAACTTCCGCATATGACGAACTTTGAAAAGTTTTCGCGGAAAGGGCCAACAAACTCGAAACTTTCTTCCTTTAAAGTAGTCTTAGATAGTTACAGTTGAATAATCTCGGAATCTTTAGTCAGTTGGACGATGGTTGCTGGGCAACACTAACCTTGGTATCTTCTTCATCGGGATATTTCCAGTACAAGATCTTGTTATCTTTCATTGTACACCAGCGACGATTCCACGCAGTGTAACCGCCAATGTCTTCTTGAATCGTCTACAGATAAGAAAACAGAAGATGTTGATGTTTCTTTGTAAGTAAGTTTCAAAATATGAAACTGCCATTGCAGGGACGGAAACAATTAGCAATAATAAATATACACTTCACTTTTAATTTCACCCCATGCTGTTTCTGCTGAAACCATGCGCGGATCCAGCCCCCCCCCTGCGAGCTATGAAACTACATGGGGTACTTATTTCCAAAAAGATAATATTTGTCAAAATTCAGAAAAATTGATAACACCTACGCCCGTAGTTCCGCCGAAAATTTACAGGGGAGTCCGCACCTACTAATAACTGTCAATGTAGAAGTAATTTTTGTCTATTGAAATAAGCAACACGGCGTGCCGTTTTAATAATGAAACACTCCCCCTGCTGTGACAATTATTATTAGGTAATAAAGAAAATGAGAGTGTTAACAAAACTAACCAAGAAACCAGACGAAGTGGCTGTAAATTCTGGTCGACAACCAATTCTGCAGAACAGTGAACCTTCCATTGGACAATTACTTGGAACCTACAGTAGAAGAAAATAAAGTTTTATCATGTTTAAGTGCCAATCGAACAACTATTCAACATTTCATAAGAACTTCATCAACGCGGAAGGAACTTTTGTTGGGTATTTTAGAGGTATATGTTCTAGAACATTTAATTTATTTCAACGATCAAACGCAATCGAATGTTTAACGAAAATATGTTACCTGAGTCAAAACATATTTGTTGCCGCTGCCTAACAGGCCGAGATTAATTTTGGTTTCGCCAACCATCTTGAAATTGCTTGTACGGAAAACAGTCTGCGGAGATGCACAACCTTCAGGTGATAAAAAAATGAATTTTAAAAGAGAACGAGATTTGGAGGCGAGATTTTTCGACATTGTCTTTTCTTTAATTACTCATAATTTAGGCTAGGCACTCAGACATGTTCAAGAAATACTATTAAATGTATAAGTGCAACGAATATTAAATTCAGAGACTAATCCAGCATGTTGCCGCAGTGCTTCGTTCTATAATTATTAGGGCTTGCATTCATTTCCTTCCTATTAACCTTAATAACCATAACGTAGGTCCGTTCCCTCTAAACTATACACTAAAATATATTTAATTTAAACTTACTATTATGGTCGTCATCTTTGCGCTAAAATTAAAAATAAGAAAAAAATAAATTAACTTTGTTATATTTTTAGACTTGTTGTTATATTATTTACTCTTTATGTGGCCGTGTTGCAATATTGCAACAATTCTTTTTATAGTCCTGGATCCCTAGGTAGACACCTAGGAGCTCTTTTCTAGCAACAAATAATGTCCAAAGTGTGTCAAGTTTTGCAAAGACAATGGTACTATAGAGGGTTAAGAAAGAACCATTCCCCACTTGGCCGCCCCTCCCTACCAACCTACCAATAAAAATCAGGTGCAGTGGAATCTCACTATCTCGAAAGTGTTCTACAGGCCCGACCGACCTAGAATGTGGCTTAATCAAAAAAATAATAATATCGACTTTTATTTCAAAAATACAAATTGCAGTAACACTTCAGCTTTTAGTCTGTTCTATCTAGGAATTTTTTTTAGAAGGGATATGCTTTTAAAAATTCACGTAAAAAAGAAAGTGAAAATAAGGGAAAATAAAATAATCCAATGGGCACAACAGACCTTTATTATTTTTCAGGTTTCAAACAAACGTTTCCAGTCACTTACCTTCGAAAACAAATTCTTCAAATTTCCTGGTGATTGGTGTCCAGAAGACTAGAAACGAAAGACGATAAAAGTATATCAATTGCTTGTTGGAAACTTTTTAGGCGGAATCTACATTTTATATGGCACATAAGACTTTCATTTGGTTCGAGATATAAACAGATAAAAACTGAATAAAAAAAGTGTTCCACAATATGAAGCACATGGATCAGATGTCAAAATTAAGGGAATTATTTAACTTACATGTAATCTTTTTGTTTTTGACACGTTGTCCATATTCTTTTTGGTATGCTGTTTTGTGAAAAATGGAGAAAATAAAATATAAATAGCGAACCAAGATAATAAAGACATTGATTTTCAAGATATATTGTATTAATCGCAATATACATAATTAATGGTTTTCAAACCAACAATCTACTCGATGAAGGTATATTCAAATGTATATAAAACTTGTAGAAATAATTATCAAATCAATAAGAAAGATTCCAGGATTATATTTCCAAAAGTAAAAAAATAAATTCTCTAGAGATATTAAGCCTACTCACCATGCCATATACTTTGAGAGTCAATGTGAAATCATTAGGAACATCGCGTCTAAAATGAAATAAATTAATAACACTTAAAACTACTATATCCATTTGTGAGTGTAACGTCCTGCAGTAGAGTAGAATACGCAATACTTGTGTTCCCACGTCAAACGTTTAAAATTCAACTTTTGCTACGATTATTCAGTTAGTTTTTATCCAATTAACAGCATTCTGCAATATCACCCCAAATGCGAACCGTGGTAAGTATTAGGACCAGGGAAAATAAGACTACTTCTATGCATACAGTAGACAACCATTCAAGAACGTAACAAAGTTTTGCTTCGAATCAAGCATCACTTATTATGCAAATTTCTTATTATACAAAGGGGAACTTGAAATTCTGTTCAAGATAACAACCACTCGTTATGGAAATAAGAGAAGGACAACGTCTGTTACTCATGAAAAAGACAGGGCTTATAGACAATCTTCACATTCGTGATTGGTTTCAGGAGGGCAGCATCATGTAGTCGAACGCACTTCCATTCTAGAATAGGGCCTGTATTGGTATGCAACTGTTCGAATTAACACGGATGCCTACTGTACCTTTTTTATTTATTTATTTATTTAAGAAGAAGGATACGATATAGGAATAATATTCACACTACTTACAAAAACAAATTGTCTTTGATTACAAGGGAATGTCCTTCCATTTCATCGTAATGTGAAAAGACTTTGGTGCAGAACACATTCTTGTTGCCACAGATTGCCACAACACAAAAGTGAAAGATACCAAGATCTACAAAACAAAATATAAATATAGGGAATATTTTCTCTATTAGATACCGAGATCTACAAAATATTACAAAAAAAAAAAATATTCTTTTTCTATATATAGTCTTTGAGACTTTAAAGCGTCCAGAAACAGATATTAGTGGGAAAATTTGGGGGTACGTATAATAGATAATTAACCGATCAAGGAGGTTCTTGAACCAATCGATCGTTTTCAACTTGTGCGTTTTGGATAACCGGTCATTGGCAAAGATTTATAGGTCTTGATCAGTCTAAAAGTTTTCCAACCTAAAACATTTGCATCTTAGTTCCCTTCATTCAGCCTACTTGTATTTAACTTTCTTTTAATTTGATTACTGTATATTACTAATATTTAATTTTCATATTTGACAGACTGTCAGTCATTGTCAACTTTTTTTACGTCACGATGTTGACAAATACAATGACCTTTTAATTATCAATAAAACCCTAAACCTAGTCAAAACACGCAAGTGTTATGACGTCATTTTGACACTATCAAGCGATGTGCCTGCCAGAATTCTAAATGATTTTCAAATATCATTAGAAGCTTGTAAATCTCAATGCTAAAAAAACATGAAATTTTGAAAATATGTAATGTGGAGTAGAATGATGAATTATTTTTTTATTAAATAAAGCGCACGCGCTTACACAGTAACTTCCACTGCGGTGGAAATATTTCACCATGTGTAAATTTAGCTCATCCTCATGAGCATTTTTACAAATCGAGAATGTTAAGAAGTTTTGACAAGAAGGCTTTCTGTAAACTACGACCATTCATTCATTCATTCATTCATTTGCTACCTACCCATTCGTCCAGCTCGAAGTGCGCTAACAAAGTCATTATGTAATGGAAGCTTCAAATCTGAAAGAAAAAAATTACAGCATTTAATTTTTAATTTGGCTTTCAAACTAGCTGCAACTAGAAACCACAATGTTTCACTTCCAAAGAAATCATATGCATTTGTGAATTTTCTTGTGCAAAAGGTAATTAATCAGATTTGATAATACAACCGGTAAAAGAAACAGCATTTATGAAATAGAACCCTAAAATAAGCCATTTTCATTCTATTTCAGATACTCATTGCACCGCATAGGTCATTCATACCTGAAATAGCAATTGAGGCGTTGCATGGTTCATTTGGGTTTTCAGTTCGATTGACAAACTCATCCGATGGTGTATCTTTCAATTTCTTTACTTCTTCTAAACATGCTGTACGCTTCTCAGCTGGTGGAAAATGAAGAAAGATAATAATAATTAAAATGCTTTTCAGAAATACAATTTAAAAAACAAATAAAAAATGTTTTTTCGTCAAAAGTTTATTTGAAGACAAAAACATTACAATCATGTATATACAAAAAATTGCGACAGTCAATTAAACATTGATTTAAACAGATAGTCATGGTAAAATTTTAATTCCTCAGGGTTCGAATTAACGTCAATATTAACGCAAAATATCATCGCGAACAACATTTCGCCATGCATTAACTCGAACACTGTAACTCAAAAAATGTCCCCGCGGTTTGTTCACATTGAAATCTGTATCGTCGTCTCGATAAACATACAAACGATCAACAGGGTATTTTAGAAGATTTTTAGAAGTAAACAAATATTAGATCTTTATTGTCGATGTAACTCCAAAATGAGCTTACCAGGAATATTCAATTCCTCAATAGTTGGAGAGTTTCTTCCTTCAAAGAAACAATTATCGAAGGACGCAAACATCTCAATATGTAATACCAAAGAATTAATTAATAATCTATGGTAATACTACTTACTCGCTAACAAAAGTAATCGCTCGCCTTCCAACACTTCCGGCGATCCGCGCTTATCTTCAATGCTGCTCTCCGCAACGTTCAACGCCTGTGAAGCTTGGAGAACAATGTTCTGTTGGTAGGCTGCCTCCTCCAACAAATTCTTGAACGAAAAGAAACGTAAATCACAAATCATCATCTTTATATGTATGTATGTATGTATGTATGTATGTACGGTTTTTAATAAGTCAAACTACTACTATGAACACTAGTTAGGAATCTGATGGTGATGATTAAAGGTACTGTGTTTGTAAAGACACTTTTGTTCTATAATAGAACGTGAGGAAAATACCGACACAAGTCTATAAACAAATAAGCATTGTCTGTAATATATCGATGATGACTCAAAGAAATGGTACATAATGAAAGTTGTCAGTCAGGTCTTCTAAATAGCCAAATAGCCGAAAAAAACCGTTACTTGAAAACAATAATAAAGCAAACGATCGAATAAAAATAGTAAAATCTCCTATTGCAAGTCTTTATATAGATATAGAAAAGAGAAAAAATGACATCACTCATTAATTTATATTTAGAGAGAATTATAAACCTAGTGATGACGCGACGAAAAAAACAATAAAACAATATATATTTCACGCGAAATTGATTATCGATGATGCGCTATAAACACGACAAGACAATATAAACACACACAAAAATGACGTGAACAATAAAAGTAGTGTTTTATTTGATTACCGCAAGGTTATCATAACTAGCATCTATTTACTGTTTGTTTACTTAACTTAACAAGAAGTATTTTAATAAACTCAGTAGGAGAAAGTCACTCTATAGGGATGAACGCGATTTCAGTGAAACGGAACTAGATATTAGGTGGGGTTGAATAAGAAAACACTACATACAGTGCAATAATATTCAACAATTTCGCTTTCTTGGCATACAGAGTTATCGAGAATTGTTAAAGTGTCGAAAAGCAATGCCAATAGAGAATTTTTTTCTTAGAATCGCAATTAGTTTGAGTCTAAGGTTTCTGGAGAAAAGCATTCTGTGCGATTTCTTGTTTTAATACTGGTTTACATACTCTTTTATTACCCAAATGGTAAATTTTGCTTGTTCGAAATACAGTTAAGTTAGAAATACAGTTATGAGAAGTGTTAAATTTACATAACAAGTGGTATTTTCTAAGTGCGTTGGTTGGTAAAGTCAATACGGAAATCATAAAATTTGGCACGAGTCCATTATTACCGATTTCATCAAATGCTAATACAGTTAGTACAATTATTATTTCGAGATTACTGTTTTTTTGCTGAATATTCTATTGGGTGGTTAAATATAATTTTTGTGTGATTTGTTATTTTCTGCCAGAAAACTTCTCTCGAAACCAAGAAAATGTGTAAAATTAAAACGTAGGCGACAACTCTAAGAACTCATGAATAAGATGAGCAAGAGAAGAAACTCTGTATAGGTGATTTTCGTGTACTTTCTGATTTACAAATTGTAATATAGAACCACCAGCCTTTATTATATGGGTATTAATTAGTCTAGCGAATCAAAGCTTAACCAATTTAGTACGTTCTAAGGGGACCAATTTAATTAGTTGTTGTGCGGGCGCGACCGACCCGATATTTTAGTTAAAAAGAATTAAAATATGAAATTCAGTGAAAACTCTTAGTTGACATCCAAAAAGTACGTTCGTTTAGAAGGAGAGGGAGGAAATACCCCTATTGAGTATTTCCAAGACGTAAAATGCAGGTACACGCAAAGGGAAGGTGATTTTTGGTCATGGTTTTGATAAAAAAACCTTATTATTTTTATTTCCAACCGAGCGGCCCACTGTCTTCACAGATTTCCCCCGCACAAAAACTAATTAAATTGGTCTCGGCTAACCGATTCTAACTTACCCTGTATCGAGGACCTTATAACCTATATACTAAGTCAAAGTCATATTTTACTAATTCTTAGGGACAACCACCTGTGACATTGGGTTCCGCAAATATAGTACACCCCCTCCCCCCTTGTATTAAAAGTTACCTGTATCTGGTCTCGTTTCGACAACGTCAAATCAGGTTTATCGAAAGCGGCGCAGGCATCGTACTTGGCACTCATGTGTTTGTTATAACCAGACTTGACTGGCGTCTTCTGCGGTGACTTCTGTCCTTCAGAGAAGCTGACAGATCTACGCATCTTTCTGCGAGACTTTCCTGAGTCAGGTTGGAGTTTGAACGTGTCGTCATCGCCGGCGCTCTCTTTTTTGTGCACGACATCTTTATTGTTTTTCTTCGCGGAAGCAGTGGTAGTAACTTCAGGTAAGCACGCATCAATGTCGATGTGCTGAATAATGAAAAATTCAACATCAAGCATTTTTACGGCTAAAGCTCGCATCACTGCATATTCTTTTATCTTAATAAAGCGTCTCTCATAAACACCTTCCTTGTATAAAACTAATAAGAAACCTTTATTCTTTTATTCTCTCTTAAAAGGCAGTCCTTTGAATTTAGGTAGACATAAAATGCCGATCCATTACTCTCTAAGGTCGACTTAAAATTACCAAAATTTCTGACCTTCTTGTCTACTATTTTTACTACTATAATGGTTTATTAGCCGACCTTCGACGTCTTTTCATGTTCAGTGCTGTTGGTTCACGATTAAGCTAGAATACTATACTAGGCCCCAGGACGGCGATGCTGACCTTAATTTCATCGCCGGCCTTCATGGAATTTCTTTGAAGTCAGAGGACTGATTAAGGCAAGTAGGGTAATTAAAGAATTATTTTTTAAAAATGCCCATTTGCCCAATTTTCAAATAGCTCTAGAATAAATTGATCTACTAGACGTCTGTGCAAGCTGATTAATAAAATCGATGACAACCTATACTTATGCATTTACTAATAATATATAAAATCGAATAAACCTATTTCGGGAACTATCTAACCAGGGTTCAGGCGATTTAGGGAAACTGTCTAATCTATTTCATGTTATTTACTGTATTAAATTGAACTAAATTTACATATAGAATTATTATTATTGGTCTTAATATAATTCTTATATAAATAATATACAAAATATCTTCAATAAAATTTACTTAAATTCACTACATTACATCATTTATGCTATACTCTTGCTAAATACAACTAATATATTTGTTGTAATTATTCTTTTAAAAAAATACCAACACTAACAGACAAAGCTATTAGATTTTTATTATTGTCTACCGCAAGTATACAACACATAGAGTATTTGAAAGATCATTTAAGAGCATTAACATTAAGAGGTTAATTTTCAATTCTTTCTCTTCGCTTGGTTAAGGTTCTACGGTTTTAGACAAAGTTACTGTAACATGCTCCAATTGAACAACCTTGCCCTCTAATAAAATTTATCTAAAGTAAGCTTACTGAAAAACTATATTTATAGTGATAGTCCAACACTGGTTTCAAACCGTTTTACTTACAACAGATTTTGTTACTTAATTTACCAAGACTTGTATCTCTTTAGATCCCCCTAAAGTAACTAAAGTATTACTTTCTTACTGCAAGCTTTCTGACAAAACTATATTTATAGTGGTAGTACAACCATGGTTTCAAATCGTTTTACTTCCATGTATCTCTTTAAATCTCCCTAAAGTAACTAAAGTAAGCTTTCTGACAAAACTATATTTATAGTGATAGTACAACCATGGTTTCAAATCCTTTTTACTTACAACAGCTTTTGTTACAACAGTTAACAAGACTTGTATCTCTTTAGATCTCCCTAAAGTAACTAAAGTAAGCTTTCTGACAAAACTATATTTATAGTGGTAGTACAACCATGGTTTCAAATCGTTTTACTTACATGTATCTCTTTAAATCTCCCTAAAGTAACTAAAGTAAGCTTTCTGACAAAACTATATTTATAGTGGTAGTCCAACAATGGTTTCAAACCGTTTTACTTACAACAGATTTTGTTACAACAGTTAACAAAGACTTGTATCTCTTTAGATCTCCCTAAAGTAACTAAAGTAATATTTCTTACAGAAACTGTACAGTCATAATAGTACAACCATAATTTCAAATCGTTTTACTTACAACAGCTTTTGTTACAACAGTTAACAAAGACTTGTATCTCTTTAGATCTCCCTAAAGTATAACTAAAGTAAGCTTTCTTACAGAACTGTACAGTCATAATAGTACAACCATAATTTCAAATCGTTCTACTTACAACAGCTTTTGTTACAACAGTTAACAAAGACTTGTATCTCTTTAGATCTCCCTAAAGTATAACTAAAGTA
>JAUKWF010000097.1:0-16757 GCA_032356525.1 Eutonina indicans
ATTTATGATCTATATATAATCAATTAAAATGTTCTTATATATTTTTAGACTATTCTACATAATGCTAATTTATCAGAAAATTTTAGGAGAGTTTGATATGGAAACAAAACTGGATTTTTCATTCAAAGCACTTTCTGTGTTAAAGTTAATTAGCATCGAGTTTTCAACATTTGTCTTACTTACACTTCACAGATGGGCTGAAGTGCATTATTGGAAGAAATCAAATACTTTTTTTCTTGATTATTGGTTGGAGAATGTGTTGGTATCAATAGCTGTCTTTATTTTCATGAACACTTCGGTTTCATTGACTGGTATGAAAAAGGAAGCTGGTAATGTATGGTCGTTGATGTGTTTACATTCCTTGATAACCATAGATTATTGCATTGATTTTGGAACATTCACCAAGAAGTCAAGTGGAACAGAATATTACCAGCTCACCAACTTATTGTATGTTCCGGTGATTATTGCAATTTTACATTCAGCGTGGAAATCAAGCGTACCCACCAAAGTGATATACACAGTTTGTTGTTTTTCCTTTTATCAGTGGGCCATTTTGTACAGTGATATAGAATTCAAGCTGAATTTAACTGGAAATTTCTATGGGTTTATGATGTCATTGCTTTATGGCTATTACTTTGTTACATTGAAGGAGAAACTAACTCATGTTCCAGTTATGTTGATGGTGTTGCTTCTGTCGTTTTCAGTTGTTATTACGCTGCCCATTTTTGCCCTGTTTCACAACTCAAAGTCATCTGCCAGCGCATTGGAAGCCTTTGGATTTGCCAAACTGATGGTAGCATTCTTCATGGCGTGTATGAAGATTATTAGCTGGAGTGCCATGCTAGTTCTTTTGAAAAACAGCCATCCGTTGGTATGTTTACTGACTATTAGATGTGTCTGTATTCCAGATAATTTCATACAAGCTTTGGTCTACAAATTGGATTGTGTCTTATCAGCTTCAAAGGTTCTCATTCTAACTGGTATTCAGTTTGTTGTAGTGAATGTGGCTTATATAATGCACAGTGAGCAATCTCCTGGATTAGATTCATTTACATGATTTAAAACTACATAATAATAATAACGGTTTTTTTATTTCATGCATCCAAATTTACAATTCGCTATTCTTGCAGAGGAAATATGTAAGATATGTTCGTGCAGTGTATATATAAAATGTAAAAAAATGTAAAAAAAAAATAGAAAATAAAAAATAAACTAACAAATAAGTTCGTAGAAAAATTTGTATACCTGTTGATCGTCAATTTTGAAGTTGCCATGTTCGTATCTTCTAGTTCTCTGTTCTCCTCCTGCTTTATTTTTGTTGTAATTTGAATTCATCTAGTTCATATTATATCATAACAACTTTCAGTACATAAAGTAATATCTTTTAACGTTAAAGGAATCGTTGTTGAAATTGGTCGTCTGATAATGATGTTTTTCGCCAGTAACATTGTTCTTCGTAACTTGCTGTATAACTTTTGTGTTATTTTTATGCATCAAAAAGCGATTTTAAATTAGTTATTCGTATGTGTTTAACTGTTTTCTTGCGAAGTCTGAAAGTGTTTTTTAATATATGATGAAACTAAACAGACAAAAGAAAACCAATAAAGAATGTATATCTTTTAGAAAACTTGATCATGATTTAATTGCAAAAGGAAACTTGGTACTGCCAGTACGATGATTCTTTATGCATACTTCTTAATACTTAATGAAATTTAGTTTAACCAAAATTTGAGTAAGGTTTTGAATATAAAATGGAATTTTTAAATGTCTGTGAAGAGTCTTGAATTTGGCGAATCTTTATAAAAAATGCAACATGGCCTCTTTGAAATTTAGAATTAATACTTTCAATAGAATTACAATCGTTGAAATAACCATGGTTCAAAAAAATTGAGTGTTGTATGTAGATGTTTTTATAATATATTAAAATGTGATTTTGGAGTTAAATTTATTTTACTGTATAGCTTGAAGAGATAACTTTTTTGTTTTTGTTATCTATTTCTTTTTTTTAATTAGACAACATTTTATTGAAAAAGATTATTATATTATTATATTCTATTCTATTTGGTGAAATTACTATAAATCACAATAAATATGAATGAATGAATGCCATTCGGTTCCCATCTAGGTCCAACTATGATGTCTCATTTCGCCATGCGAACATAGGAACACTTGTCGTTCTAGTGAGGCGCAACCCCTTTTATATTGATATGTGTTTATACAGGTTGTCCCAGAAAATATTATACACTTTACTAACTTGGAAAAAAAGTTTAATTTGTTGTTTGTATAAATTGACATACTATAACGTAAATTATGAGTTTTCTTTGATCAATTAAATCCTTTGATAATTAACAAAGGTACACTAACTTGAATAACAAGGGAGCAATTGTTAAGGATGTAACTTTCTTTTTATAAAGATCTTTCAATTAGTTTGAGCAGCATGCTCAAGGGTCTTGATCCGCCCCTGTTGCTGCTTCTCTATTTTTTTTACTTAATAGTAGCTCCTTGATTCTAGTAGTGCAACTATTTTGGTTATCAAAGGACAATTGAAGTGATCCAGTAAAATAATAAATTTTCTTCGCAGTTAGAGTATAAAATTCTTTCTGGTTTACCCAGGGACATATCTTGAATTTAAAGGTAATGTCAGCAATTTTTCGAGCTAATCAGCTCAGAATGCTGTTAAAGTAAAAAGAATGGAGAGTTAACGTCTAGAGCTAACATCTTACTATATTTTTCACTAAGAAAGACAATACCGTTTACCAAAATTCATTTTAATGCTTTGTTAGCCCCAAAATGTAAACATAATTAGGTGGACACATACTTGTTTCCCCGAACCTTCCATTCATGTATATCAGTTAATGTATTTTGACCCAGTAAGTATGCTTCATTTCGCCTATTCTTTCTTGTATGTATCAATCGTCTTGCCTTCTATATGCTGAACCTTTAGTTTCTTTCTGACTTTTAATATATTTTAATATATATATTTTAAAAATAATTCCTAATGAAAATTTAAGGACATTTGATTCAAAAATGGGAGAAGGTAGTATACAGTTTGTTAAAAATATTCGCCGTCCTAAATGTTGTTGATATATTATTTTTTTTTCTTAAAAAGCTTTTATTTAGTTTAGCAATTAAAGAATATAGTATTCATTTTATATTTCTTCTCATTTATTTATGATGTTAACTTCAAGTGATATAAAGTGTAAAAATGAGAAGTTGAAGATCGAGTTACATTGTATTGAGTGACATTGTAAATATTTGATTTACTTTGTAAATATTAATACCTTACATTACATTCTAGTATAAACACACAGTTTCGTGGAGTGTATATTAAGTTGAAAAGATTTGTTTTTAGATTGTTTGATACATCTTTGACTACTCAACGCCAAGTAGTTACAGAAACATATCTATTTAACGAATACGTTTCTGTAAGCTATTCTAGATTTTGGTTTATTATTGTTGATTAAAGCTACAATGGCTACGCAACAGCCGTCTAAAACGGGCCTTATTTATGATAAACGCATGGCGGATTACAAATGCACGACAGTTCACCCCGAGCGTCCTGAGAGAATCACACGAATTTACCAAAAACTGCTGGATGAAAACCTGGTCGAGCGATGTCAGAACATTGAACCAAGATTTGCTAACAAAGAAGAGGTGCTTTTAAAACATAATACCAAACATTTTGATAACATTTCTTCTGTTGTTGATAAAACCGCCGATGAACTTCTTGGGATGTCCCTCAATCTAGACTTTGCTTATTATCATCGGAATGTTGCTGAATGTGCATTGCTGTCAGCTGGTTGCACACTGGAGTTGGTAGAGCAAGTACTGCAAGGACGTATCACAAACGGTGCTGCTGTCGTCCGTCCGCCGGGCCATCACGCGGTTGAGGAAAAGTCAATGGGATTTTGTCATTTCAACAATGTAGCTCTAGCTGCCACATTGGCAATTGAGAAGTACAACCTTTCCAGAATACTGATTGTTGATTGGGATGTTCACTATGGCAACGGTACTCACCAGATGTTTAAGGAAGATCCCAGAGTGCTCTATTTTTCTCTTCACCGATTTGATGCGTGGCCTCGCTTACCAGAAGCAAATTATGATTCGGTTGGTAAAGGGCCTGGTGAGGGGTATAACATGCACGTGGCTTGGAATAGAGGGAAAATCAAAGATAGTTCTTATTTGTTTGCTTTTGATAATCTGTTGATTCCGGTTCTGAAAGAGTTCGATCCGGAACTCGTCCTTGTTTCCGCTGGTTTTGATTCTGGGATGGGAGATCCTCTCGGAAGATGTAATGTTACGCCGGTCGGATATGCTCACATGACGAAGAAATTGATGCAATTTGCCAAAGGAAACGTGGTGATTGTCTTAGAAGGTGGATACAATTTGACAACGATCTCAAATTCAATGGCATCTTGTGTTGCAACGTTGCTGGGAGACGAGGTTCCACCCTTTGAGCCCTCTGAAAACGAACAGCCGTGTCAAAGCTCTTTGAAATCGATCACCAATACCTTCTTTGCCCATCTTCCGTTTTGGAAGAATGCATTAGCGCAAGCGCAGCCCATTTTCGAAGATCTAAGAAAATCTTTTGAAGAAGAAGAAAATGATCCTTCTGATGGTTATGACGTAGTAGATGATATACCGGACTTTGTGCAAGATCCGGTAACCGGTGCTTGGATTTTCAACCGGAAATTGGACGATTGAATCAGTTATTGGGTCTTGTTCGACTGAGTAAATAAATGAACGTACAATTACTTAATTTTGCTTTTTATGATTGAGAATAAGGAACTATTCAACGATAAACATTAATCAAGTCTCGTAAATTAAATCGAATAATTGTAATGAACTTATGAATATGCAAAACGAAGCTAAACAAACACTATTAGGGTATATTAAAAAAAAATTAGACGTGAACTCAAACATCTTAACATTTTAAAACTCATTATTTTCGGGGGAACTGTATTTTTATTGTTAACTCAGTTTTTATTTCAGAGACTAAGATTGTACTGTTTGTTTAAAATCAGATTTGTAGTTTAATTTTAATGTACAGGGTGCTAATGGATAAAATGTTTTTGTTCACTTTCATTTTTCGATATACCATGTACGATTCTGTTGCCGTGTTTTTTTTTGTTTTTGAAGTTTAATTTTTAGAAAGAATAGTCGTTTTTTATTGTCATTAGCTGTACGAAATAAATGATCCTATGATTATTAATATATATATTTTTTATTATTTTATTAATTAATTGTGTGTGTCAGTCGGTCGGTCGGAAATAAAAATAAAAGTAAATAACGTTTTTATCAAAACAATAACTAAAAATCACCTTCCCTTTGCTGGCCTTTATCTCGTGAATTGTGTATTTGCATTTTCCATCTATTTCACGATCGCACGCGCACGCGCCCGCACGCGTCGACAGGATATAAAAGTTCTGTTTTTTTCTCTGAAATTTTCAATTTAATTTTGATTCGAAATTTAATCACATTTATTTTTTAAATGCTCATTTATTTAATTTTTAAATGTTTTGAAACATTATTTGATTTGTAACATTAAACCAGACATATATGCACTGACCTATTATCTTTTACTAGAAAAACTTTTATTGCTATTTTTGTTTAAAGTTACATCCCTAGATAAGTTTTCAGGATGGTTTACAGGGTATAGTAGTTGCTTTTAGATGTTATATATAGTTTGGCATTTGGGTCTTCTTTGAAAGTGGCATTTTAAGTGTCATTAAAATTTGGAAACAAATTGTTCTAATGGAAAGAGCTTTATGAGTAGATAAGACAAGGGGGATTATTCGACCGTTTTTATGTTTTGTTGTAGAATAATAGCGTTTTTAAGATATTATGGATGGTAATAAAATGCCAAAATCTGTCAACAAAAAGCATCCAGGTTTCAGCAAGAAAAATGAAAGCTGAAACAAAAAGTTCTTTGTTTTTCTATAAAAATGTGATCACACGAACCGGACCAGTGCAAACTTTATATAAGGTGTACAAATGGTCGAACGCTTAAAATTTCATATTTTTACGTTTCATTGTGCTGTCGCACAGACTAAAATGGTATGATCACACACCTATTTTATGGCATGCACATTGATTTTTAATAATTTGATATGCTACGCTTTTATACAATCCATTCTATCCATTATAGTTTCGATGTCTACTGAAAAAAATATCAATGAACTTGTTACTTCGCTTGGACAAGTGAAACTCGACAATGCTGTTATTAATAATGATGTTGATGAGTCCACGATACAACCAACCACCATAAACAATGTTAATGATGAAAAGCCGCCGTGTAAAACAGGCCTTATTTATGATAAACGCATGGCGGATTACAAATGCACGACAGTTCATCCCGAGCGTCCTGAGAGAATCACACGAATTTACCAAAAACTGCTGGATGAAAACCTGGTCGACCGATGTGAAAATATTGAACCAAGGTTTGCTACAAAAGAAGAAATATTATTGAAACATACTGAAAAGCATTTAGATTATTATTCTTCTATTCCTGATAAGACCTTGGATGAGTTAGAAGCAATGATAGACAATTCTGAGTCTGTATATTACCATCACAATCTACCAGAGTCTGCTTTACTCTCAGCTGGCTGCACACTAGAGATTGTAGAGCAAGTACTGCAAGGGCGTATCACAAACGGTGCTGCTGTCGTCCGCCCACCTGGCCATCACGCCTTGGAAGATAAACCAATGGGTTTTTGTCATTTCAATAACGTAGCTTTAGCCGCCATGATGGCAATTGAAAAGTATAATCTTTCCAGGGTATTGATTGTTGATTGGGATGTTCACTATGGCAACGGTACTCATCAAATGTATGATGAAGATCCTAGAGTGTTCTATTTTTCCCCGCATCGCTTTGACAACGGTATGTTTTGGCCAAATCTAGAAGAAGCAAATTATGACGCAGTAGGCAAGGGACCTGGTGAGGGGTATAACATGCACGTGGCTTGGAATAGAGGGAAAATCAAAGATAGTTCTTATTTGTTTGCTTTTGATAATCTGTTGATTCCGGTTGTAAAAGATTTCGATCCGGAACTCGTCCTTGTCTCCGCTGGTTTTGATTCCGGGAAGGGAGATCCTCTCGGAAGATGTAGTGTAACGCCGGTCGGATATGCTCACATGACGAAGAAATTGATGCAATTTGCCAAAGGAAACATGGTGATTGTCTTGGAAGGTGGATACAATTTGACAACAATCTCAAATTCAATGGCATCTTGTGTTGCAACGTTGCTGGGAGATGAGGTTCCACCCTTTGAGCCCTCTGAAAACGAACAGCCGTGTCAAAGCTCTTTGAAATCAATCACCAATACCTTCTTTGCCCATCTTCCGTTTTGGAAGAATGCATTAGCGCCAAGGCAGCTCATTTTTGAAGATCTTAAGAAATCCTTCGAGCTTGCAGAAGAAGAACCTAAAGAAGATGCGGATGACATTTCGTCTTCGTCTGATGAAGAAGACGAAGATACTCCGGATTATGTGAAAGTTCCGAATTCCTCTTCGTGGACGATTTCCGGGACATGATAAAATGAATGAGTCCGGAAGGATTTTATTTATAATGTTTTGTATACGGGTGGTATACAATGCCAATGTACTTAGTGCGTACAGGGTATATCGGAAAAAAATGAAAGTGATTAAAAACATTTTTATAATTATAATTTTCTACATAATCTTCAAAAAGGAAAAAAATCATGCCCATCAACACCCAATCAACTTTAACAACTTGTTAGATTAATTAGTATATATATATATATATTATTTTAACTATAGAAATATTTGATCAACTTTATATATATATTGAATATGATAAATTATTTTTTGTAGTAGTTTTTTAAATTAGTTATGTTCTGACAATAATTCGATTATTTAAAGACTTCCTTGCAGCCACTGTATTTCTTTTGATTTCGGTACGACTTTACGCATACAATAGTTTTGTACCAAAGGGTGGAACAGTGAAAAAGAAAGGTACTCTGGAACAAAACTTATTCTATTATATCTGACATTCCATGATAAAAGGGGAATCTCGAATTAGCGATCATATGAGCATTCACCTGAGCGTTCAAGTTTTTGTTAACTCTCATTTTTTTGTATATACCCTGTATAAAGCTTTCTAGTGTAATCATACTCTTTGTCAGGACCCATTATACACTGCATATTAATAGAAAATGCTTAAAAGATTTTAACGTCAGAAATTTTCAAAATAGTTGAATATAGGGAAAAAGCAATTTAGATTTGTCAACATTGGCAAAGGAGAAAATATATGTGAGCTAAAAGTTATAATTAATTTAAAAGGCAACACAAATACTCTAATTTTGTATGTCAATTTATTATAATTTTCAGCAGAACTATTTTTCTCATCGTTTTCTGTTACAAACTAAATAATTTATTTCCCTTTGTTCAAATTTTTAAATCAAGTAGCAGAAAGTGTAAAGCACAGTTTCAGGGGGAGTGTAAATTACAATTAGTTGCAAAATAATGACTTTTTGATTGGAGTTTACTCTCCTCCTGGAATATTGCGATCCTCTTGTGAAGACTGTACAGTGCAATGGGTATATGATTTATGATGCTAGTGGAAAAGGACGCTCGAATAGAGCTGAAACTAAATAAAGTTGATTTCGCATTCGGTGTGCTTGCGGGGAGTGTTATAAATTATGGTTCTAACATCAAAATTATTATTTTATGTTTGATATAATATGATAGAGGAAACTCAATATATAGCTTTTTTGGTATTGTTAACATTACATTTTCTGATTGCACTTTTATTCGAGTTTGTAAAGAAAATTTCTATATAAAAAATATCAATTCGGGCAAAGAGCTTGATGCTACATAGCTCAAGAAAATAAATGATGTAAATTTCTATATGTTTTTCTCTTTTTTCTTTTGAAGCTGCATGTTTAATTAACTTTATCCCCATTAGAAAAAAAATGTAATTTGTTTTGCATGAACTTAATTGAACAGTATTTTCATAATTGTCATTATTGTCAGCAAAAAAATTGACAATATTTATATATACGTTGCTTTCAATGTACAAAATTATTATATGAAAAACTTTTGTATGAATAATGTTCTTACAAAACAAAACACACATGAAAAAAACTATTTGTATTGTTCTAGTCTTATCATATACTTTATAATTGTATAAACATGTTTTTTTCTATGTATCTTTTTATTTTTATACATAGCTATATATAAAAGCAAATAGTAAATATTACCTTGATACTATAATTTCGATGAAACATGGTAGCCATAGTTATGGTTTTATTAGTACTTGCTGTTGGGGAATTTTTTGTTTTAATTTAGTTGATATTTGTTTTATTTTATGTTTTTTTTCTTTGCAAACCATTTGAAACGTATTAGCGTATAAACGTATAAACGTATCATAATTTCATAATTTATATTTATTTAAACTTTTTGTTTTATTCCTTTTTCTTGGTTGTTTTTTTTGAATAGAAATGATTTATATACTTTGTCGCAGGTTTTAATTTTCATATACTGTATATATAATAGAACAGGACAAAATTTGATTCTCAACTTCTCGAGTATTTTAGCAGCTAAGAGATTTATTTACACCCATTTTAATTGAAAGATTTTCCCTTCGAAAGAGTTTTAAAAATCTAGTCTAGACTTAGATTTCTTATGAGAGCTGGATTTTGACAAATGAGATCTGTTATTTTATATTACTATACTATTATTTTAGTCTAGTTTGTGTCTTGTATTGGTCGAAGAACAGTAAGCAAGAACCAATTTTTAAGGTTTTCCAAATAGTATTTATACTTTATGAAGATGTTTGTTTGATATTGTTTCTCTTTCTTTCGTTTAGTAAATGAAATGAGTGGTTTAATGAAAAAGAAACTACAAAATGCATTGGAAATAAGTCAATATTTGGAGAAAGACCAGCGCAGTGCTCAAAAGTTTCAGAGGTTTGCTTGCATGCTATCTCTCTCTTTCCATTCCATTCGTTGCCGAACTTCTGAAAAAAAAATTGTAGTGTTCTTTTTTCGCTATATACATTTTTTTTACTTTCCTAATCCTTTGAACAGTGTATAGAGCTGTGGCAGACAGAGCGGTGGCAAACAGCTCTGTCTGTACACACAGTTGTATACTTAAGTGTCTATTAAAAATTGCAGTTGGTGTTTGATGATAAAACGTGATGTTTGATTTTATATGTGAACTGTTCACCTTTTTATGAAAAATGTTTGAATGTTGCTTTATTAAAGGTCATTGGAGATTATCAAACAAAAAGATTATAAAGTTGGTGATGAAAATGGAGTGTACGCCATTGCATTGAATCATGATGGTAGCAAAGCTGCGGTCGGACTCGGAAGTGGAAGCTTTACAGTATGTTGATCATTGTTATTTATTTGTTATTAAATAAAATTCATGCTAAAAGTTTAAAAATATGTCCGATGTATTTTTTCACTTGATCGTGAACTATTTTTTTAGAATGTTCAGTTCATAGGAAGCTGGAACTTGAATGTTTCCACCCTATGACTGTCTGGGCGGTTTCTCGTATTAAAGGAGGGGGGAAAATCCCACGGTAAAACATTGACACCTCACGGTGAAAAAGGATATGTTACTTTCTCGTTTGACAAAGGAAATTTCTTTTTGTATCTTCAACGCAATATATATCCTTCGAAATTACAACTCACACAATTTCTACAACTCACATAATTAAGACTGCACATTTTTAATGGAACACTGTTTTTCATAAGGCTGTGTTGTAAATAAGTTCTGAAAACGTTCTTTAAAGGTGAGCACTGTGAAAGACTTTGAATATATCTACTATGGCATTACCGAGATTTCTACTCTCTAAGTTTTTTTATATTGTTTTTGTTTCTACAGGTGTTTGACTGTAAGAAAACATGGGAGAAGGTTCGAAGGATACGCACAGATTGTACTGTCAGTTTACCATTGTTAGCATTAAAGTTCTATCCATGTCAGTCGCACAACGCCCTTTACACCGGCAGTAAGTATCATCATCGTAATTTAGAAATCTCTTTAGAGCATGTCTTTCTGTTTTATAGAATATCTGATGCGCTCACATGTGAACATAATGATTTTAAGACAGATATAAGGAGAGTTCATTATTCTTACTTCTTATAATGATAGATGCTCTTGGAGTCCTTAGATTTTGTCTTTGAATGTCCTTGATGTTTTTAGATTATATACATATTTTTGACTTCTATGACAATATTTTTTCGTTTTTCAGGCACTGTTCAGTAATGTATATACAACTTTCATATTTTCAGGTTTTTTTAAATTTTGCCCGATATACTTAGGTTCGAAATCCTTGAAAACTGACATTTTTTACTTGTATTGTTCGTGATATGATTTTGGTAAATTTGAGTGGCTACCCTCGACAATGACAAACGCTTAACGCAGTGCTTTAAAGTACCGTAATGCTTCGAATAGACGCCTGTGGCGTTTATAAAATTTTCGACTTTCAGAGGGGCAACTTTCGAGTAATTTTTTTGAAGTTCGTCTCTTTTATATGTTGTCAGTAAAATATAAATTTTACAAAATATTTACCGGTTCATCGACTATTCCAGATAAATATATCAAATATGAGAGGTTATGAGCGATTTGAATAAACTTTTTTTCGAAGCATTACGGTAATAATCAATTGAGAAAATGAATCTTCTTTAAATAATGAACGGCCTCCGGCTAAATTACCAAGAGCACTATACAAGTACTGCTTCAGGTAATGTCTAGCTCAGTATTATCACAACAAAGAAACGGAAAACTACTTTTCTATGGTTAGAACTGACGGTCGACTCATTTTGTCGATTGTCGTCGGTAAATTCATTTAAAACGTAGAGATTTATTAAATAAAAAAGCTTATATAGTCTCTATCATTTGCAGGTTCGGATGGTACGATCAAAGCATGGAACCTTGATACGTTCAGCTACGGTGAAAGCGTTGTTGAAGAAACGGACAACCAGATTACGTCATTAGATTTCAGTAGTGACGGTTTTTACTTCGCGACCAGTGGTAAGGTAGGTGCGTTATACTAAAATGAGCAGCAGTGCTTTCTGCTTAACTCTACAAATTTCATTTACTTGTTTTTCATATAATCAAAATTGTGACATTCTATACGATTTGGAGTACCAATGATTAGTGAATCTTATTAAACTTTTATTAAGGTTCAGTAACTTTTACGTGAAATCATTGAAAAAAGAAAATTCACAGAATAAGGATTTTGTTTTCTATCTATTTTTACCCTCTGTGTACTATGAGAGAATATAGAGAGAATATATAGAGAAATATATAGAGAACAGAACAAAATTCCAGGTTAACTTGTTCCATTTCATTGTTTTTTTTTCTTCTAAAAAATACGTGTATTAAAAATATTTCATCATCATTAACTTACTTGTTCACCACCGACAGTACAGAGTATCCGGAAAAAAAGTATCGACTTGTATTGCTCTCTTTAGTAGTTTTTTTATTTCTAATTTATGCAGGATACAAAATCATGTCACAAAAACTCCCAAAGGACTTAAATAAAAGTGAATTAAGTGACAATTAATTTGAAATACCTTTGGATACATTTTTATTGCTATTAACAATCATAAACCGAACTAATTCACGATTGCAACGTAGTTGAGATCGTGTTTAAAACCTCTGCGGTCGTGGCGCGGCGAGGCGAGGCGAGGCGACATCAACTCGGACTTGCAAACATATTGTTATTATCTAGTATCATCATGGTTGTTTTTATTTTGTTATTATGAAATTCACCTTTTATTATTAGCATATCTATTATAGTTTGACTATAATAATAACAATAGTACTACGTATGTATAAGGGTTGCAAAGATGCCCTTAGTCCCCAAGTTTCTTGCAAAGTTTCCTTTCAGATTCTTCAATTTCTATTTTTTAAACAAAACTATTATATCTAGAATTGCATATGGTGATGGGTGGGTTAAAACATTAAATTTTATTAAATAATAAGGTACGTAGTTCTTTGTACTTTAAGTAACAGATGACAGATTTTTTGTCAATGTGATTCTTGTGTAAAGCAGACTTTGTTTACCCGGTGTGAATCAAATGATCCATCGCATTTTTTATCCGTACACGATGGAAGACATCAGAATCCGTAGTTAAGTGCGCAAACGGATATCTGTAATAGAATACCAGAATGAGACCTGGATATCCGTAAGGGAATACCAGAAGGAAATCTGGATATATGTAACGGAATACACGGGCTTTGTAATATAAATAAAAGAGGCGTGTGGTACATCACACGCCTGGGCTAGCTTTTAGAGCTTTTATCTGTAACGGATAACCGACCAGAGTGAGACCTGGATATCCGTAACGGAATACCGACCAGAGTGAAACCTGGATATCGTGTTAGTGCCATACGGCTCTTGTTGCTTTTATAACACAAAGAGAAATTTTTTTGTATCTTTATTACTATCGTGTGCTTCAACAATAAAATTTTGTATCCTGCATAAATTAAAAAATCTACTAACAGTCGATACTGTTTTTTCCGGATACTCTGTATATCATCATTGAAATATTTTTTTTCACTGTAGGATTGCAACGTTCGTGTTTATCATGCTGATAACTTAAAGATGTTGAAAACTTACATAGGTTCGAATCATCTAGACGTTGAAAGGTAAATTATTAAATCACCTTTGTTCACGATTTATATAGAGTCCGTTAGGTAATTTGGGAATTTATTTCCTCGACACAAGGGAACAATTAGGCGTGGATGAACAACTTTTTTTCCATCGTAGGTACCAAAATTCAATAACTTTGAGCTTAATTCCTACTGAAACCAGCAGTATCCTTACCCGGAGCGAGTCCTGTAGGATGTTCACAAACTAATAACATTTTTAGGATAAGATAAGATAAGTAACCGTTATACCGTGCATTTATCTATTAGGTCAAACATAATAATAATATTAATTTTATACTTTATTGTTTTATTTAGTTTCGAAGATTTGTCCGTCATTCCGGGGCATTCAAAGAAAGTTTTCGCCGTTAAATTTCATACGGAAGACCGGAATGTTTTCCTGACGGCCAGTTGGGATCATACTATTAAGGTTAGATTGATATGCGGCCGTCTTTCTCCTAAAGCCAGTTTTCCACTTGCACATTTTTTTACTATGAAGCTGTTTTTCGAATTAAAATGACATTCACCTTAAGGTTAATTTCCATTAAGCTATTTTTGAGCTTTGGGCGATAAAAGCGCATGCGATTTTTGCGACGGCGATTTTTTGCGCATCTGCAATAGAGATTTTTTAAGTTGTTCAAGGTAGCGGCGCAAAGTTAATTTCATTCAACTTTGCGCGCGATCGCCTCTACCTTGCATGAATCGCCTGCGATTTTGTCGCCTAAGCTCAAAAATAGCTTAATGGAAAGCCACCTTTAGAAAATTAAAAATCAAAAGATATTTTATGCGATAAAATTAGGGTTTAAAATCCTACTTTTTTGCTAATGATAAGTTGCGGGAAATCACAGTCAATCTTGTGACAAAATTTTTTAAGGCGATTATCATGATCTTGCGTTACAACTAAAGTGCATATATGTACACAATTTGTGCGATTTCTTTAGGAGTGTGGAAGATGTAGTTTTGTACAAAAACCGGCTTAAAATAGTCATACTGGGCTTAGTAAAGTTTGGTTGAACATTACAATTTTTAGCAGGCAACGTGAAGTTCTTCTTTAAAACCCCATGATTATAAATTTGATGGCTTTTTTAGCGTTGCAGACTATTCACATAACAACAATTGGGTTGCAACTGTTACCTCCTATGTGTTGTGCTATGACATATAATAGAAGAAAATAAAATCATTCCAGATGTGCGATCACGTCACAAATAAACTCGTGCGATCGAACAAATCAAAACTTTTCTCGATCTAGATATTAATAGCTAAGCCCAGATCACTTGATCGCAGTACAACTTGTTGATGATTTTTTCCGCTTCGTGATTGTTTTCAGATCTGGGATTTGAGGACTGATCATGCTGTCCGTACATTGAACGGACCATTTGTTTGCGGAGATGGTATAGATATACACCGTGGCAAGATACTCAGTGCATCATGGGTATCCCAAGACGCATTGCAGGTTAATCAATATATTTAAATGATTTTGGTCTTGGAAAATATATGATGCTTTTTGCAACGAATTAGAACGAACTAATGCAAACTGGATTTCGTTTAAGTTTGTGCAAATATTGTCTTCTTTCTCAGAATAATTCGGTTCATGTGATTTTTGAAATCGTTGAGGGTTTTAAGGTTTAATGGTGTAATATGAAATGACGTAAAGTTGACGGATATTTCTCCGTCTCCTACTGGACGTTTTCTCAAATTTTGAAAAAAAAATTCAACTGCGAAAAACAAAGTTTTAGTTTTCTTATTGTACCTGGTACGACCGGACTTAGTGTCTAGTGATTTTTCGTAAATAAATTTTCATTTGGTTTAGTTATGGGATTACGGTAGCGGAAAGCTGATACAATCGATGACGTGGCCGACAGTCGATCGCCGCGGCGAATATTTGTACTGCGCGCGTTTCTGGGATGAAGATCACGTGGTTGCAGGTGGTAGCGGAACAAACGACTTGAAATTAATACGGATCTCCAACGATACGGTTTGTTTTTGCAGAGAAGTGTTTTTATTGTGGTAACGGCTCGCAAAATTTAGTGCTGATTCACGAGAAAGTATTCCTCCTAGTGATTTATTTAAAGATTTTGTGGGCGAGGTGTAGAATAATTCAATTAGTGCTACTGATTTTTTGCAGCCATTAACTCAAAATAGGTCATGGTTGGGTCCACTTGAAAACTCCTTTTGAAAGGTTTCCAGTTCCCAAACTTTCTAGCGTGCCATTTAGATTTAGGTCCTTGTAAAGTTATTATTCCTACATGACCGATTTATAACCGAGCTGTCTTAAAAGACTCTTAAAACTATCAGTAATTTTGTTCTATTTCGTACGTTTTAGGTAGAAGGTAAAATATGTGGCGACGAACATCCTGTGCAAGCTGTTGAAGTCATGGATAGTAAAAATTTCTTGGTATGTGGGACCAGTGCTAATTTACTTCGAACGGCTCAAATAATGGCAGCTGACCACGGATATGTGGAGAGCCAAGCTGTTATGAACTAACTACACTTTCTTATCACGTGTGTAGTTGGTTTGTTGGTTAGAAAATGGTTCGTAGAAGTCCTCATATATATAGATATCGATATTTATTTGAAAGAATTAGGATTTCTAGTTTTGATATTCTAGAAGGAGTAAGCCAAAAGTAACGTAACAGAGTTACCTTAAGTACTTTAAAAAATACAATACAATTTTATTATAAAAGCAGAAAACTTTGAAAATAAAGCTCCTTTTTATTGCACTGAAGAACGGTGTAAGCCGAACAGCTTGTTATAATATATTTTTGAATATCATTAACTATGGCGAAGAGATTTAATTGAAATTGAGAATAATTGAAGATAGTTTTCCAGGTTTAAAAAATAAACTAACTCTTGAATACGTTCATTCAAATTCAGTGAAATGTACATGTTTCTTTATTTTCTGACTTCTGTTACTTCTGTCTCGTGTAAATTTGTCAGGCCTTTGCCATGAACCTATTTAAAATTTTGGTATAAAGAATATATACTTTAAAGGAAGAAACATTTCCGCGAAAGTTAATTCCCCCTAAAAGTTTTTCACACTGAATGTCATCATGTTTCAAATCCTGATAGACAAACGAGAAGAAAAGCACTGAAATTGTACAGATTGACTGTAAAATAACGAATAGTTAAAAAAA
>JAUKWF010000098.1:0-16752 GCA_032356525.1 Eutonina indicans
GTCTAAATGGTGGCCTCTCCCTCGACTAGCAATGCTATTGGAGAGGTCTCCAGCTGTAGGTACGATATATATATATACATTGTAAAATACTGAAAAGAGAATAAATGAATCCTTTCCTATAGAAGACTTGAACGTTTAAGAACGTTTATAAGAAAGGTGTTACCTTGGCGAACCTAATCATTTAATAATTATGTTAACTTATGATATAAGAAATGTAATACCTTGATAAACTTAATCATTTAGCAATATGTTAACTTAACTTATGATACAAGAAATGTGATACCTTGATAAACTTAACTATTTAACAATAATGTTAACTTATGATATAAGAAATGTGATACCTTGATGAACTTTACCATGGTGAACTTAATGATTTAACAATATGACCTTGATGAACTTAATCATTTAACAATATGTTAACTTATGATATGTGATACCTTTATTTCATTTATTGAACTACTTTAAAGGAAGAAACTTTCGCTGGAAGAAACTTTCGCGGTACCAGCCCAACCGCGAAATTTTTTTGTTTCGCGGGAATAAACTTTCGCGGGCGAAGACAAAATTTGGTTAAAAATTATTTTTTATTCGATATTTTTGAGTTCATTTCTGCAGATTCAGTGATTTTCTTGTTATATTTGAGAGTCAGAATTTGGAACACGATGAAGAGTTGTGAAAAACTGACAAATTTCTTTAGATTTTACTTCGAAAACTTTTTTGAAATATTTCGCGGGAATAAACTTTCGCGGATGACAGATTTTGAAAAGTTTTCGCGGAATTAACTTTCGCGGAAAGAACCAAAAAAACGCGAAAGTTTCTTCCAGCGAAAGTTTCTTCCATTAAAGTAACCTATGAAGATTTCATTTTCACGTACTCACGTAATTACGTCGTAACAAGTTATGCTGGTTCACGGATAACAATCTAAACAAACAGCACATTTCAACAGTTTAATGAATTCATTCAATACCATAGCAGTATCTTTAGAAAATAAAGCTATACAATATTTAAAGCTCACAAACATTCATTAAACTTTGTTCCACACAAACGTTGTTAAAAAACTCTTATACACATCCACTAACAACACAATTAATTAAGTTAATGCTTTTCTATTTTTGTTCATAGATGTCTGTCCGTCTCATCGATTTATACAATTATGGAGATAACAAAACAAATCATACCACAATTGTAATCCTTTAATTATAATCCACAGGCATGTCTGTTCTGAAATAAGAAAAATAGCCACATGGCTCTAAACGGTAACAGCAAACTTTTTAGAAAATTTGGAAAATTTTGGAAACGCCCGCCTTGCGTGAAGAAAAGTATACGCTTAGGTCTATTAGGCAGAAATGTCTTCTCGCGTCGAGGAGTAGTAGTACCAAGGCAAAACTAATACGGTCTCCGCTTTAGCGGCTACCGTAATAAATGTTTTGTTTATGTCTAGTTTTTTAAGCCTGGAGTAAATGTTATAAGTTATAACACAAGATATTACATTAATGTCATTTAGGTCAGTAGAACTGCCAGATTTTTACATACAAAAAGCCGTTTGATTTTAACAATCACATGATTGAAGCTCATAAATAATACTAAATTAAATTTAACAAACAAATCTACAAAATTACCCTAAAATTAATATTGGCTAACATAAATTACAATGAATAAATAGTACAACACAAACAATAATAAATTACTTAAATACTAAAATGTTCCTGAGAGGGGAGTGTCTCTTTGAAACACCACTAGTTGTCTTATGCATTGAAAATTAAAGTTGTCTATAGTATGTCATACACTTTTGACATCCCCTTAACAAATTCCCCTTGTCTACAAACTTAAACAATAGACACATGTATTTTTTAAACAAAAGAATCAGCAAACACGTGACTATAATTAGAAACTCCTTCCCACTCTCCTTCGCAATTTCTGTACTAGTTCTTAATAATTTTGGAATTCTTCAGTATCTTTCATCAATTCCATATACTCAGAAGAGTACATACTCAATGTATCTACATCCTTAGCATAAGGTGCTGTAATCCATAAATTAGCAATCCATTTCTCGCCCTCTCTTACTTGGCATCCTCCGTGCAGAGACCAATCGTCCATTTCACCTAACCAGCCTGTGTTCGCATCAACGTGGTGATTATACCAGGCTACAGCCATACCTTTCTTAGGTTTGACAACAACATTAGCATCGTTGCAATGTTCGTTTAAATTGTAAAGGTCTTTTGGAAGAACTCCTTGTCGACGATTCCCCTATGGGAAAAAGAAAAACATCTTTATGATCATTCTAAGTTCGTGTTTTAGCAAGTGACATTATAGCCATATAACATGTAACGTATACCCGTATATAACTGGAAGTCCTTCCCTTGATGACGATATAAAAAGTACAATAAAAACAGTATAGTGGATGTGTACTTTCACGTTTTTATTTATTCATACTTCATTGCGTGGCAACAATTTGTTATTTTCTATTTCAGGGATACAGAATTCTATTCCCCCCCTTGCTTGAGCAGTATGAGCACAAGCCTGGATAAGTCCCTTATTTACAGCAGTTGTGAAAGAATAATATATTACTTTATTGTCAGAAATTTCCTCGGGAAAACATTTTAGCGAATCGTTCGAATGCAAAGACAGTAGTGTATTTCGTGAAAGAGATGTAAAAACAATTTTTTTTAAAACTAGATCAAGACTTTTTCAGATTTTCCGAAATTTTTTGAATCATTGCTAAATAGGATGAAAATGTCTGACTATATACAGAGTACTTTCAACTTACAGCTTCAGAATAAGTAATGTTATCAGCAGCTGGAAAAGCCGTTTCACCGCCGTCTTCAGGTGCTTCCAAGTAAAACATGATAGTCATCAAACTATAAAAATGAAAATAGTGAAATCAACAAATTTTGTTTTAACACCACAAGAGATCATTGTTTATTGAGACTCAAAATTTTGTTCTTTAGTTATTGTACAACCAATCTCCACGACAAAATTAAAACGCCTTTCCCAAATCTTAAAAGTTGTCGACTAGGCTATATTTTTATTCTATCAAAGACTAGCCCAGATAATCCAGACCACCTATAGTGCTATAATTGTTTTCACTGGAGGCCACTTATCACGTGAAACACATACAAAGGAGCCTTAAAGAATTAGCAGTGATTAGCAATTTTCACTACCGAAAGCCTCGAGGTTGCGTTGATGAACAGAGAACCCTTGAATTCTCAGTCCAGCTCCTTAATCACTCGGCCACGGAAAAAACCATTCAATCTTTGGTAAATTATAATGCAGCTACAGAAATGTAATCAAAAATTACTGAACAATAAATGAGGGAATTTTCTGTTACTTACCGACACAAACGACAAAGACCATGCTTTTGGATTGTAGCAGTGCTTGTTTGATGACAACATGGTTTCACTTCCGCCCTATGCGTCTCTGTATCATGATGGGCGTGGTAATGTCCGCCAGGGGTGTAACGCACAATCTGCGTTGAAAAAATATTAATATGGTATATATACAGAGTATCCGGAAAAAAAGTATCGACTTGTATTGCTCTTTAGTAGATTTTTTATCCTACATAAATTAAAAAAACTACTAAAGAGAGCAATAACAGTCGATACTTTTTCCGGATACCCTGTATAATATACAGTGGAATCCCGGACATCGTATAAAGCGGACAGTGTAGTTGGAACGGATAGATAGATCTTAGGCTAAACTCTTATAAAAATAATCTCTATAAAGCGGACAACGTTTTTTGCACCGATGGTGTCTGCTTCAGCGAGATTCCACTGTATCAATCAATGACATATCCAAACTACTTACAGCAAAATAAATTGTGGAGTATACAAGTGTTAAAAAAAATTATCTTCTTTGGAGTAGAGCGAACAAATAAATATGATATGAAAATATATAAAAAACTTGGAAATCCAGAAGACAATATTGGTTAGCACGTACCTGCATATGTTCTGATCCTTTTAAAATACGTTGTGGAATTTGAAACATCTTTCCGTATCTGAAATAAAAAGGGAAATTGTTTAACATGTTTTGTTTGAAAATCAAAAATCAGATTTGTTGTTGTTCACCAGAAGTAAAGTCAGATAATTTAGTCATGTTTTAAAATCTTTATTTTGATATTATTTTCAACTAACAGGTGGTATAAGATTCTTTGATTTTAGTTGAAGAAACATCTTTGTTGTCTTCATTCAAGAAGGACATAAGAAGTCTTCCCCACTTCCATGGGAAACCACATTTTGACTGAACCAAGGTGAGTTGTTTCAATAACAAAAGAAAACCTGTTAATGACGTAAAGTTACTTACTTCGTTACTCGAAATACGAGTGGTAGGCGATGGTTTACTCGTTACGGTATTTTTCAGTTTGTTAGCCTATATACATTTTAAGCTGAACCATATTTTTCCGCGTGTCGCCCGCGCCGTCAGAATCAGAAAAAAAGTCAAAAGTGGTCTTCTAGACTAGATAATTCTTCATACCTTTCTCTTAACTTCGAGAGGACTGGGTCATACTCTTCTCCCCATGGTATCCAAACTTGTTCACTTGTACGTTGTCGATGTTTTGGGTGTTCCCTCACAACAACGTTTAAATAATCTTCTACACCTAAACTATTGAAATCTTTAAACTCTTCTTCTGTAATCTTCCCTAAAGAATAAGAAAGATAAAAAAAGGGGGTGGATCCAACCAATGTTTAAGGGTTCGAAAGGGTTCGAATAGAGAAATTATTGAATTATTGAAATCAATCAAAAAACGGTCATCAAAAAATTCAAATTTATAAAATTTATGAAATATTAACAATGTATGTATCAATTCAGAGAAAGTTTATTTCCCCTTCCAAGCCTCTCCCCCGGGAGGGGCACTCCACCCCAAAAATGACCGTATGTGCGGCTCAAAATTGGTGGTTTGAAATTCGACCCTTACAGTGAATATAAAACAGTCCAAAAAAACATACCCTTACAGTGCTTTTTTTACAATTTTTTTAAAGCTTTACAGGGTTTTTAGAACTTTGATTGCCAATTTTCGACCCTTACAGTGCACATTTGCAAAATCCGACCCTTACAGTGCATTTTCGAACACTGAAAAACATACCCTTAAGCGCCGCACATGCTGTCGGTCAGATCATATATTATCACAAATGATAACAGTTCTAGTATACATACTAGATAGCAGTATACAAAGTAAATTTCTTAATTGAAAGTTTAAATAAAATAAAATAAAAGTTTTATTAATATACCATCATCGAATTCAGTAATTTCTAATTTCTTGAACCTGTAAATCAAACAAAAAAAAAACAATTAATTTTTGTTGCTTATTGCGTATTTTATGAAAGTTTGACCCGCAATGTATCTGAAAAAGCTTATTTTATTAAATATTTTACCCTAAACCTATATATATAGGTAACTATGGATGAAAAAATATATTATCATTTTTATTTTCTAGACTTATCAGTTCTTACTTATAGTTTAAGGAGTTCAGGTTAAATATCTCCTCAAAAACTCAGTTCTGGTAAAAATTGTGAATTAAGAGATTTTAGAGAAAATTTCTAATTCTGATTGGATTTCCCTGTTGTAGCTCTTAAGCTAAAAAAAATGAAATTCTGATCTGATCTGATCTGATTTTAACAATTACTAACAGAACAACAACTTAAAACAATCCAACAAAAAAGTAAATTACCGATCGTCATTAATTTAAACGAAACCTAAATAAACTCACATTTCTTTCACATCATCTTCGTTGAAATACACAAAGTTGTAATTTCGACAGAAATGAATAATCTACAATGTAAAAATGAATTATCGTACTTCATTAGTAAATAATATTAGACGACGTATTCAATAGAACTGGATTGAGATTTTGTTGTGTCAACAAATTCGTCAGAAAATTAACAACCAATGATCATACTATTTGCACCAAACGAGGCTCGGAAAACCTGAGTTAAAATTTCGAATTAAAAACTCGAGTTAAGCATTATGACGTCATTTTTCTTGAGTTATTAAATCGGAATGAAAAACACGAAAAAAATCTCGAGTTAATAACTCAAGAAAAATGACGTCAAAATGCTTAACTAGACAAAATTAACAACAATGTTTTCGTAAAGAAGAAGAGTTAAATAAAATATATCTTACCTCATTCAAATCAATCATTTTATCTTCATTTAAATCCCAATTGCCAAAAGTACCACCAGGACCCGCAGCTTTACCTTTAGCTGAAGTAAAGTAAACAAAACAAATCAATTAAGTAAGTAAGTAAAACTGGACATAATCTTAGTAAACAAAACAATTAAGTAAGGAAAACTGGACATAATCTTACTGGAAAAATTTAACCTTTCATTTGCAGTACCTAGTAGATGTTTGACCGATCAATATTCTTCATACCGCTAAATGAGCGATCAAATTAATTTTGGGCAAAAACTGTTGCGGGAGGGAAGAAACTTCGCGTTTTTCGCATTTTTGTTCTATTTTCGCGAAAGTTAAAAAATGGATCGATTTCAAAACGCGAAAGTTTTGACTGATAATAATGGGATTCTAACAAAAAATTTTCCCGGCACGAAATTTTTTTCACGCGAAAGTTTCTAACCTTAAAATTAAGTAATTAATTGAGCGCGGTCAATTCAAATCATTGCTTTATCACCTCACGTAATTTAAGTAGACCATCAAATTCAAACAAACGGTAAGTTGTTCATTATGAAAAAATCCTGATTTATGATGAACGTTGAAGAACTACATATACGCCGGGCCCGCGCGTTTAACTCGCGGTCAGAAGGATTGTGAGTGAAAAATATCGACTCTTTAAGTAAAAATTGCTTTAATTACCTAATTTTCTAAGGGAAAACATTCATTTAATTTGTGGTTTTACACCATTTTGTCATCGCGAACGGATACTTTCAAAAATTTCGACTGGATTAATTTTCGCGATCCGACGATTTTACGTGTTTTTGCGATATTTAATTTCGCGAAAATTAATCCCACCAAAATCAATCCAATTCAATTAGAACTTACTGTTTGACGGTCTGAATGTGTCTTCAGGTGTAAGTCCACCTCTAGCTTGACTTTGAAATAATCCATCAGTAAAAAAATTCGCTTTCTCTTTGATATGGAGAATCTCATCTTCAGTAATTGCATCAGGAATTTCTAAAGTGTTAATAATTTGTCATTACTCTTTAACGAATATGTGTAGAAGTGTAGCATCGGAAGAAATTGCTTGAGTTTGTGAGAAAACTCATTAATAGCCTGAGTTTAATTGGATGTTTTTATTGATGGCTCCTGCAAAACTAAATGAAATCAATCACTGTCGTCTTGGCTGTACTTTTGACAAAACACTTACAAGGGAGCTGTTAAATACGGGTTGGTAGTGGTTGTTAAAACATAAACATAAGCTTTTTCTGATACCAAAAGTATTTCTACAAAATTAACATATTCTTACTGACACTGACTTTTTTCGACCCGCCCCTCCCATCTCTTCATATTTTCATTCTTCAATTATACGCCCTTGGGTTATTTTTAACCATCGCTTTGAAAATAAAATAAAAACTTACCAAACAGTAATGGTTTAATAGATCTTGTAATTAATTTGTATGTTTTGCCATCAACCGTTCGTTCCAGAATATCTCCAGCCTGACGAAGAAACGAGTAGAAAGAACTCTGTTATGACGTAGAAACTATGCATGATTATCGCCATGAATGCAAAGCAAACCTCGAGAATCTAGATCTTTAGAGCATGTTTGTCTAACGACTTCCCAAAAAAATAACTGTTAAGTCTTTTTGTAAGAACAAAATATCGGGAGATTTGTCTGTGAACCCGATTATTTTCATAGAGTTTTCCACGGATAACTGCTGGTGAGAAAAACCAATGGAACAAATTATCCACGTAATGGTTGGTTCCAGTGAGAAGAAAAGTATTTGTTTCAATGTTTCAATAGACGAGGTACCTATAGTGATATTATTAAACCCGACAAATTTCATATATATTTACGGAATAGAGATCGGACAGAGTATTATAATGTTTGTTGTTGTTTTCGTACAAAAGGGTTTTAAAGACGTAACAACGCTACTGTATGTCGTAATAAAACTCGAAAATTTATACTTGCTTACCTTTCTGGCACCTTCTATTCTTGTCAACTTTTCGAAAACTGGATAACTGTCTGTCTCTCCATCCTTCCTCAAAATAACAGGTTTTGAATCATCCTCGTCAAGATCATCAAAAAAGCATGGTTCATCTCCGTCTTCGTCACACGATGGTGATTCCGTGACTTTTTTACATGAATCATTGTCGCACGTGTCACCACCAAATACACATGTTTGGTAGCAAAACAGCGAGAGCAGTAGTAGGGTTATGGACAGAATTTTCATCTTCGCTGTGTTAGAGAAAAACAACAATAATTAACAAACTTCAATTAGAAACTTTACAGATGAATTAAACAGTACGTTTCAAATAATATAATAATGAAATGCTACAAGCTTTCTATCATTTAATTATCTTCAACTAGTTCTCCTAATCAAATGCAAGAAACAAGCTAAACAAGCTAGACAAAATAAAATGAAGATTTTTTTTCTAAATAGCAAAACATTCATATCATAAGAAGTATATACGGCATAAATCTCGATAACTCGAACTTCAAAATCCCCTTGTTCTCATACTTTCCCATAAGATACTGTCGCGTAGCAGTATTGGATGTATTATATGAACGTATTTGATATTCAAAATATTAGCACTAAAGAAAGAAATTAATATGTGAAAAAGATTAATAACAAAGAGAATGTAAAATAACCTGAACGGCTGTTTTTCAAGTCCAAATCTAGCAGGTGCGCCAGTGGAACGAAGGTGTAACTTCAAGATAAATGAAATATTTGAGGAAACGCTAAAAAAAAGGTGTTAAATCAGTTTTTTGGTTGTAATCAATAAAAAAGGGTTGACGATCAATACCTATTGTATATATTAGAACTATAAAAGAACATAATAATATCAACAGGTAAATGTTTAACTTTTCTTTTCGTGGACCCGGCATAAAAGAGAGAATTTCAACAACACTATTCAAACTAAAAATAATGTGAAGATTTTTTTTCTAAATAGCAAAAGAAGTATATACGGCATAATCCCGATAACTCGAACCCCCAATAACTGGAACTTGGGACAACTCTAACTATTTTATGAAATCCACTCTTGCTCTAATACTTTCTCATAAAATACCCTCGATATTGTTTGGTCTGTTGGACGTTCGAGTTATCGGGAGTATACTGTACACCAAACAAAAACATGCACGTTCGAACCGTCGCTACATCGCACGTTCGTGACCATTCTTCTAGACATTCGAAATATCAATGATCTTTCATCAACTTACTTGCTGCTTCAATGTTCTCCATCGTACAGTAAATCTGAACTGAGAAAACAGTAAAATAGTTCAACATCTTTTAAAAACTAACAAAACAGGAGAGTATTGTTTACAAAACTCCACCGCTGTAGAAAAGTGTATTATTTTGTAACCATTTCTATTTGTGTAACGATGGAGAGCTACTATACAGAATTATTAGACGATAAACTCCATCTTTGTTGAGTATGATGATCATGTAAACAGACACATTCGAAAATCTTCTTGAACACGATGTCGTTCGAACGTCCAAATAACATCCATAGACGTCTTATAAACGTTCAAAAGACGAATACATGTTAATGTAATTTAAGAATAAAGAAAATATACAAATTTTAATATTTTTCACTTATTTAAAAAAAATCAAAGTAATGACCAACCTTGTAGTTTGTTACCATTCACATTTAAGTCAATTTATGCGAAAATTCCAATTTTTAAAAATGACCAAAAATTCTTTAAATTTCAAACAACAGGATAATAACTTGTTAATAACTTAAGAACACTTGACCATGAATTTATTGAAACATTGATAGTAATGAATAAGGAGCGATTAGATTCTATGTTTCTAGTAGTTATGGTTTTCAAAAATAAAATAAAGTTGATAGACGAAACCTAAATCTTTAAAATTATTCACTATTTACTATTTTACATAAGTTCGTTGGTTTAAATTGAATTATTTTCCAGATGACCTCCCATCCATTTTTTCGTTGTCATTCCTTCATGATATAAAAAGTTTGACTTCTTCCTATACCAGTTATCTTTTAATTTACATCCCAAAATAAAACGAACTCAATTCAAAAAATGCTTCAAAAATATCTTTCAGTTTTGATATCTATATAATATGTAAGTAATATACGGACAATATTATGTCCACTAAGTTTATCTGTATGTATAAATGTTTCCCTACTTAAATAAAAACGCAACAAGAACACAAGAGTAAAGTCTAGTGTAAAAAAAACAATACATGTGGTTATAACGTACAATGTCATGGCGTCACAAGTTTTCTACACACACACCATATTGGGGTTGTCATCGAAACTGAACAACACTTCTTCTTTTTTATTTACATACGAGGCAGAAAGTGTTTCAGTTAACAGCGTTTGTTTGTTTGTTTGAACGTTAAAATCCAATCCAAGCTAGAAACGTTTCAAAATTGATGTTTTGATCCATTATTATACGTCGTTCATCGCAAATAAAGTATCTCGTCTTATTCAATCATCGCAATTTCATCAATGAAATGAAATTATGTAGCTGTTGAACGGACATTTATTTTGACTTTTTCATAATATAGAGCAGCGTTATTGGCATACACAAACCAATCCAACTCGAAATCTTGAAATAATTTCAAACGTGTGTTGCCATTATAATCTACTGTACCCATTGTCATTATAAACATCGCAAGGTTGCAGTTCAACTTTCAAAAACGTCATTATGCGCATGCTCAGCTTTAGATGTTCAACGAATGATACCGACTTTAGAGTTTGAAGAAATCGTTACCACGTTCATCACGATAGAATCGATCATCATCGTCATCATCACCGCTTTCATCGCCACTTGAATCGCTTTCACCGGACACATCGTACAGCGGAGCGGGCCGCGCGTTGCTTGGATCGTAATCTGACTTTGGAGGAGGTGGTAAACCAGGTAAGAATGGTACATCTGAAAATAAATTATAATAAGTAAGTTACACAAACACAAATCTACGGATGGCGGTTGTAATACAGTGACGAGTATGAAATCTCACAATGTCAAAAGCTTAGATTTGAATACATGAAGTGGAAATAAAGGTTAACATCTGTATATAATAGTTGCAGAGGGTGAACTTAAACGTCATTAACTTTAACAAAATTCGAATTGACTTGAAGACAATTTAATTGTTTTTTACTCTCATCCTGTAATTAAGCCTCGTCTCTAGATGGGTAACGTTATAGTTTGTGGTGGTTGACGGGAGGTTGTATCTAACATTTCGATCGAAGAAACGATCAATAATAGAAGTTATCGTCTCCTTAAAGACCCTGCTACTGAAGTTGAATCATTGTATAATAATATTCATCATAATATTCTGTACTCACAATCAGTATTATGGTTGGGATCGGTTGAACGTTGAACTTTTGGGATGTCTTCTTGCCATCTATCGAAATCATAACGAAGATAAGGGACCTGGAAAGAAAATGAAAAATAATAACATTGAATTAATTTGCAATGATCATTGAGTTGTTACGCAAAACTAAATCTGATGATGTAAGAATGGACCTTGATTTAAAAAACAAACGGACTCCAATATGATCTATAGACAGACATAAAAACAGTCAGTAGGTTAACTTGATTTTGTGTAAACTACCTTAAAGGTATTTAAATTCTCGAGTAAAGAAAATTTTCGATTACAAAATTTCGCGTTTTAGAAAAATAAGGCATTCTAAAACACATTTTTTTGCCGATACTTATATTTTAAAGAGAAAAATTGCATTTCACGGTTACAAAATTTCGCGAATCGTAAAATTTATTGTATTTTGTGGGTACTTACTGCGAAAATGAATACCTTTAAGGTAACTAACAAGAATGTATCGTTTATCAATTCGCTTAATAAATGCACAACTTTTATTTAATAAAACGAACTAATAGAGATATTATTTCATGGATGTGTACAAAATGTAGGAGGAATTATTTTCTGTTTATTTCACGGCTTACCCTCTGTTCACCATCTAATAGTCGTGGCCATTCAGTAGGGTTGATTTTCTTCAATTTAATCACAACTTCACCACCTTTAACTTCCACTTTGAAATCCTAATATTAGAGGAGAAAATTATATTATACGAGTTTAAACTAAAACTAACATTCAGACATATAGTATAACAGTTATTCGGGCATTATTGGTCCACTACTACCCCAGCAGTCAATTACTACACTACCTATACCAGTGGCGGATCCACCACTCCTGCTCAACTAAAGGAGGAGAGTAAAATGTAATTAATAAAGTCGTCAGTCTTTACAAAATGTATAAACCTAATGGCGTTTTAATTACAGTTTACTCTCCTCATGTAGTTGAGCAGGGGTGCTGGATCCGCGCCTGTACACAGTAATTGTTTTTTACCAAAGAAAGTTACCTAAATCACATGAAATGTAACCATAAACCAAAAGTAGTAACAGTTTAATTCAGTGTAAACATCACCTAAACTTAATTATTATTTTACTGATCTTTCAACATTTTGCTTGACACCCACCATGGTACTAACTGTTCTACTGTCTATTAGTAATTACATAACTATCCCCCCCCCCCCCCTTTTTAGAGAAGAACAGAAACCATACACGCAACTTCGTTTTACACACTGGTTCAGTTGGTTCGGTACTGAGTATAATAGTTCTTTATCTTTTAATTATTTCAATTCTTTATTTGTTTTTAACAAACTAATAGAAAGAAATGTTACCTTGTCATTGACTTTAGCATACAACGGTAAATCCAATTCATACTCAACATTATTCAAACAAGTTCTGAAAAGAATAAGTCATACAATTGTAACTATCAATAACAAGAAAAGGTTTACACCTGAATAAACAATTACCATTCTTTGTTTGTACATCAACACGGCTTCAGCCCCCCTGCTCTTAGGGGGTCACCAAAAATGAGGTGAAATGAAGGTTGGGCCTGGAGATTTTTCTGAAATTTTAGGGGGTACCTTACACCTGAGGGGGTACCTATCTTATCTAGCTGGGACCAGGGGGCTGTATTTTAGAGCAACTAAAGCTTTTAAAATACTAAAATGTTCTTCACCTTTCGAACTCTAATAATGATTGTATGTTTGAGCTTGTCAAATCTTGAAAAAATGAAAAAAAAATGTTAAAGGTTACCTGAAATAAACACGATCTGGTTTGATCGTCGTTTCGTCCGCTTCTACACCGCGCAAACGTATCGATATGATGATTGCACTGGCCATTTGTGACCAATACGTCATCGGCGCACCCCTGGTAGAAAGAAAAAAAGATGAGCGACTAATTGGCAACAAATAAGCCATAAAATATGTCCAAAAAGTGTCAAGTTTTCAAAAATAATCGGGTTAGAAAGGGTTAAATGAATTTTATGGAGAAACTTTCTTGGTATTTTACTTTTTATACTTCGTAGAATGTCTGATGAAGATAACTAAATTTTTTCGCCGTAGTTGATAATATTAAAAATGAAATAGTATACACAAATTTATTTTAACTGCGCCATAATGTACATTATATTTCATAAAATCTCTTAATAATTTCATGCATGATTGTTATGGAAAAGATCTTACTTTCTTGGTTTTTCATCAGGGAATGTCTTCTCTTCTTGCTCTTCGTAGAATCTCGGATCAATTTCATGATCAAACAAGAAGCTGGTTAATGGTCCTGGTGTGATAAGATTGATAAGGTCTTGAAATAAACTCTTCACCACGGGTGAATACCGTATCGGTAATTGAGATATTCTAAAGCAGAAGAAATGAAAAATTAAAACACATTGTACAAGCAGACTACAACTAAATATTATCGGTAATTGAGATATTCTAAATAGAAAGAAATAACAAATTAAAACACATTGTACACAAGCATGCTTTAGACAACATAAAGAGAAAGAACTGAAAAATTAAAATAAGCATGCTTGCAGGCAGAGTTTCTACAACTAAATCTAGAGTTGTGATTACTTACCATTTACTGAGAGGTTTTGAGGTTTTGAGGTTTTGAGGTTTATCATCGGCTTTAGGGAAGCAAAAACTGAGGCCTTGTACCAGGGAATTAGAAAGTGAATCAACTATATTCCAATAAATTAGAATAAACTCTCAAATGCAAGGTTGACTTTCCTTGAACACTACACTTGAACAGTTTAATATGAAATAAGAAGTGAAGATAAGTGAATTTTTCCTTTGTTACTTTGCTAACATTTAAATAAAGAAAACACATTTTTCACTATCGAAGTTTTACCTTCTTAGTTCTGTATGAACTTTGATTCGATGTAAATATTCTCTGTTTAATTCATTTTCTTCAGTACACAGTGATATGACTTGCAAATAACTCAACAGCGTCTAAAGTGAAACAAAAGTTTGGATCATCAAACACAATGAGTTCTACTGACACTAACATTCGATTGATCGAACGTCACAAAAAACATTCGATTTATCCGACCATCAAATTCAATGAGTTCTACTGACACTAACATTCGATTGATCGAACGTCACAAAAAACATTCGATTTATCCGACCATCAAATTCAATGAGTTCTACTGACACTAACATTCGATTGATCGAACGTCACAAAAAAGATTCGATTGATCGGATAATCAAATACAATGAGTTCTATTGACACTAACTTTCGATTGATCGAACGTCACAAAAAACATTCGATTGATCGGATAATCAAATACAATGAGTTCTATTGAAACTAACATTCGATTGATCGAACGTCACAAAAAACATTCGATTGATCGGATAATCAAATACAATGAGTTCTATTGACACTAACATTCGATTGATCGAACGTCACAAAAAACATTCGATTGATCGGATAATCAAATACGACAAGTTCTAACTGACACCAAGAAACTATTTCTTAAAAAAAATAATGGTATAACTACAATTATATATCTTGCTAGTATTCAAGTGGCTTTGTTTCATGTCCAAGTTATTTTGTGAAGCTAATTTATGCTATTCATTTGAGCAATGCTATAATTATTCGCAGAAGTACAAAATCACAACACAAACAAATGTGATGACGAAAACTTACGGCATCGTTCAATTGTTTACAAATAACTGATGCTATATCTTGTAATCCACCGCATTCACGGATCTTCTCTTTCGACCTGTACATAGTAAGTAAGTAATGTTAATCAAACAAGATGACGATGGAAAAACCAAATTTGGTTATTATATGTGTAAAAACAAAATTATTCTATCATAATAGATAATAAGAGACAAAATACATAGATACTATTTCCACTCACCTCATATCTTGTAGAATGATGAGAAATGCTTTAGCACACGAATCAAGCACATCAAAATCGACTGCTTTCTCAATGATAAGTTTACAAAGTACTTCAAGACCGTTGTGTTGACGAAGTTGTGTACTTCCACTAAGAAAATAAATAAAACATATTCAAGATTTAGATAGGTCTATAATCAACTTGTTACAATAAACGGCAAACGGTCAGTTTTGTTTGATAGGGTTTTGTGCAGTGGCATAAATATGAAAATAATGAAAGCTGAGTGGGAGATTACAAGCAAGAAATCACCGAAGAGTAACGCCTCATATAACAGTTGTAAATGTATTATTATCTTTTTTTCATAATTCGGGAGTAAAATCGAAGGATATCAACTTACGTGCTGTTATCATCACACAACAATCCAATCAAATCAACCAACAAACTTGTCAACTAAAAAAACATTGATCGAAACAGTATATTAGTATTCAAATATACACATTCCTATGGATATGAAATCATGACTTAAGGGTGAGATGAATTATGGATCATAAATTCTAGACAAATTTCAGAGACAGATCTGTAGATAAGATATGTAGTCAAATGTCAAGACAAGAGCGAATTGGAATTAAAGAATCATATCATTACTTGATACACAGTTACAAAGTTTTTTCTTCTTCCTATATTTTGCTACACTTTCTTGAACCGAATTTTACACTTGTCAAGACTCTACTTTTAAATGGGGGTTGACTGGTTGTATTTTCAGAACCGTTTCTGAGAAGGACTTTGGTTGGCTCTTCTAGCCCTTCGCTCCTGGGTCTTCTAGCTCTTCAATCAGAAGGCTTTACTAGCTTTTCATTCAGAAAGCTAAAGCCTATAATTTACTAGTTGAAAAACTTCCATTACCGAGTAAATTTCCACGTACTCGCATAATTTGCTTTATGTTGTTTATCTGAAACTTTCCATATCTGAATGGGGAATTTCAACAAGTAAATAGTATATCAGCCTTAAATCGAAGAACATTCGAACATAAACCACACCTGTGCATCTTCAAATTCTGTCACCATGCCAATTAATTGAACCATTACGTCATTATTATCCAATATTACTCCTTGATACCTAAATTATAAAAATAAAATAACTTTAGAATGTTCCAAATACTTATAATTCTCCTATAAGCCAATCCTTCTAACATCTAAACATTGTTTGTTTGAGCGTTGGAATGGCGTTGAGTTTGTTCAACAAGAGATCGCTGGAAGAGAAGACAAGTTTGTGTCGTTTGTTAATTTCAAACCACGTTATCAAATATATATACGTTATCAAATATTTTGTATCATCAAGAATTACAAAACCTAAATTTTTTGTTGTTCTATCCGATACTACGTAAGCATTGGTCACACTTACCACACATCTCTTGCTAAGAATTTCAACGTTTTCACAGAAGCTTTCTTCAAACCAACACTTTCACCA